>JAHBBA010000896.1:0-150524 GCA_018806925.1 Skeletonema costatum | reverse complement strand
TTGATGCTTGCTATATCTATTTCTGGTTTCAGTGCATTGTCCTGGCTTCCTAGACCCCCTGCTCTATTGGCGAGTGGTGTTTTATTCTTGCTTCGATGTATTTTGCTTGGCTGCTCTCTATCATAAGGGATGGATGTGAAGGAATACTTGTGTGGGGCTCGCACTCGGTGTGAGGTTTTCGGGATCATTACAGTCATCTTTTGTGCTCTACGCATGTCGTACCCAGGCATGCAGGGGAGAATCTTGATGACGTTGTGACACTTTGATTCGGGAGGAAGGATGTTGGTGAACTGCCACGATTATATTTGGCCTCATAGTCGGTTGCCACTCGACAGCTGGCTAGGCTATTGTCTGTCTCGGAACAACCTCACTACCTCACTATTCTTGCGGCTGCTGAAAAGAAGGACAACGCGGTGACATAACGCGATGGACATGATGTATAGATTGGTAGGTATTTCAATGGTTTTGATTGTGGAATTGCTGCTGAGTTGTCATGTCTTTCGAACAAAACGGAGACGATCTACGTCTTGATGGGAACAAAAACAAGAGGAAAACGTTAGACAATCACGACATAGGAGTCATCACACTTGTTGCTGAGTGTATCCATCAGCTACGGATACAAGACATAGAGAAGGACGCGGCAGACCATGGCTCTTATTTGCACCACTCAAAAGCAATCTAGAATGAAACCTCTTGATGGAGAAGTGCACTGAGCTTGGGACTGGACGAATAATACCAGTCGTATCAGATCGGACAGAAGGTAGCGCGGTACTGAGTCTATTGGGTTCAGCTGCTCTAGAAACAGACCCAAGTGTATGGGACCAAAAGAAGTTCTAGTGACAATGATATGAGCTTCGAAAAGTTAGAATTGCAAGCTATTGAAGCATCAGAGCAATGTGAAAGGTTGAGCATTCCTTGCATTTCAAAGATGTGGGCCTTCCTCTTCCAGATGAAGGGCTGGGCAGCGCTTTATGGAGAGTGCAAGATGTTGTAGAGCAATGGGCTGGTGGTTGGGAAGAGCAAAAGCGAGTACTCCTCATTTGTAGAGAAAGATGTTCAGAAGAAAATATGTCTGATGGGAAAGCAATTGTCCTCCCACTACTACACGCACTGCAAAGTAACAATCAAGTTGCATTTTTGGTTGGCCCAGAAGGTGGATGGAGTGTCGAAGAAGAGGCTTTATTTGACGGCATTTGTTCAAAATACAACAGTGATGATGATGCTCCAGTAAAATGTGTCTCCCTCGGGACTTCAGTCCTACGAGCAGAAACTGCTTCTATTCTTGCAACCGGAGCTTGGGCATTGGTTCATGATAAATGATTAAAATTAAGTTCTTTACTTCCATATATTGTATTGAGCGCCTCATATTGCTTCACATCTAATTGGGTGTTCATCCTGATCAGAGTAATCAGGTTGTAAATTGTAATTATTTCCCTCAGAATCTGCTCTTAGGCAGTAAAGTCAGCACCCCCAATCCAATTCCCAGACAATTGCTTAGAATTCATCAGTACCGACGGTTGCTCCCTCTGTAGAGCTTTCCGTAGCCTCAGATGACGATATCATGGCATCAGACAACACTTTTTGCATAGACATCTCCTCTTCAGAGTGAGCATACGTGAAAAATGTTATCCATATCAATAACATGATTGCAAGCCCATTGACTACTCCAACAAATCTGAGGTTTTTGTAACTGTCCACATAGGCCATTAAGTAGCCATTAAAATAAAGCATTGGTGCAAATGCGATGACATTTAATCCAAGAGTTGCCCCAACCAGACCACGATTTTCATTTCGAATGCCCAGTGAAACTCCGTATATTGCTCCAATAATTATTCGAAGCCAGGTCACTACAGTTAATAGCTCGGGAAATGTTGAGGCATCTGGTTTGGAACCGAATTTACAGGCCTTTTGTAATACTGATGAAGTCGTCATGGCGAGGGTGTTTTATTTTGTTGTAGACAATGGTACACAACGAGATATTTTTGTGACGGATTTTGCTCGGTGACAGTGGTAGTCGCAGATGGTTGACAGTTTAGCGACGCAAAGAGGCATCGATAATAATAATATGGCTGGGAATAAATACGTTTGGGTGACGCACGGACCATTTGCTATGCTTCCACGCGGCAGCTTGCGGCTGAAGTCTGAAGTCAATAGTGCCGAAGACGAAGCAGTTAAAATCCATGACGATCAGAACCCTACATCAGCTCTGTTGGATCCTGAGAGGGAACATGTATCGGAAGAAGAGCTCTACGCGGACGTCTCGGTAGCTTTCACTTAACTGCACATAAAATCTACAAAGAGATAGAACGAAGAACGACTACCCTTGATTGCATACTTAAGCACTAAGTTTCACCGAAGCGAATACACGTGTCACCTTCGAGGGAAGCAACAATATCTCAAACCCCACAACAGAAACACCCCGCTAAACGCACAAAATTTACGATAACTTGCATCAGAACAAAATGTCTCCCATAAAATCATGTGGTAATGCGCCTCGATCATCGAGATCTTGGACATCAAGTCACACTGCACTTGTTAGTACCGTCATGCTATCACTGTCAAGATTTGCGCTCGGTTCGACTGCTGCAAGCGCGCAGTAGTTGGTGAGGTTGATTGTTATCTTACATCTTACATTCCAGCTGCAATTCTTGCTTCATTCACTCACTTCCTCGCTTTGCAACAGATGTGATGGCTACACCAATGAGCACACCCTTAACAGAAACCAGACACAAGCGTGCTTACAATTGACACCATTTTCAGACAATCTAAAAAAGATGGATTATGCCGTCCGCGGTAAAATTGCGATTGAGGCAGATAGAATCGCAGATGAATTGAGAAGTAAGGAAGGAAGCAGCAAACATCCGTTCGATCATATCATCTACACGAATATTGGAAATCCACATGCTGTGCAGCAAAAGGCAATAACATGGCCACGTCAGGTGATGGCGCTACTACAACTTCCTGATGCGTTGGGAATTGATCATCCAAAGGTATCAGAACTCTTTCCTGAGGATGCTATTAAGCGTGCGCGAGAGATGAAGAAGGCGTTGGGAGGAAGTGGTATTGGGGCATACACCCATTCCAAGGGTGTCAGGGAGTTTCGACAAGATGTGGCGAATTTCATTGAAAATAGGGATCATGCCGAAAAGGGAAGTGTTGACGTTGAAAACATCTTCTTGACTGCAGGTGCTAGTGAGGCGATTACTATGCTGATGTCAGCGTTGGTCAAAGACTCTAACTGCGGAGTGATGCTGCCTATCCCGCAATATCCGTTATATAGTGCAACACTAGATCTTCTTGGTGGTCACAAAGTTGGTTACAATCTTGACGAAAAATCTAACTGGGGTTTGAATATGAAAGAACTGGAGCGATCATTGGCAGAAGCGAAAGCGAAAGGTATCAACATGGTTGGTCTCGTTCTAATCAATCCTGGTAACCCAACCGGCCAAGTCCTTTCACCTGATGAGGTGAAAGATATTGTTACCTTTTTGTGCAGAGAATAACCTTGTGCTGCTTTCTGATGAAGTTTTATCAGGAAAACATTTATCGTGAAGGAGACAAATTCTTCAGCTCTCGGCGTGCTGCAGACGAGCTGGGCTTGATTAAGAACGACGCTATTCAACTTTGCTCCTTCCATTCGGTCTCAAAAGGTGTAATGGGAGAATGTGGTCAACGTGGAGGATATGTTGAGATGGTGGGCATCGACAGTGAAGTAAACGACTGCTTGTACAAGCTTGCAGCATCCAAACTTTGCTCCAGCGCACCATGACAGGCAATGGTAAGCTTGATGTGCCGCGGACCTAGTCCTGGAGATGCATCTTATGAGTCTCACACAATGGAGAAGAAGGCTGTGTTTGAAGGATTGAAAGAACGTGCGCGACTCGTCAGTAATGGTTTTGGATAGCATACCTGGAATTTCTTGTCAGCCTGCAACTGGTGCCATGTATTGCTTCCCATCTATCAAAATGCCTCCAGGAGCTATTAAAGCATCAAATGAGCGTGGGTTCTCTCCAGACACGCTCTACGCTCTTGATCTACTACAAACTACAGGAATATGCGTTGTTCCTGCTTCTGGTTTTGGTCAGGAAGAGGGAAGATTTGGTTTCCGAACTACATTCTTGTCACCAGAAAGCAAGTATGTGGTTGATAGTATAAGAGAGCACTACGAAGCATTCTGCTCGAAGTACTCGAATTGAGCTCAATCTTTGATCCGCTAGTTGCAAACAGATGGAGTCATAAAGAAGAAGCAAGTAATAAAATAAAAGGCAAGCGCTTAAGTTATCACGCGCGACTGTAAATAACATCATAGCAACGCACATCTACAGATTTTCCTTCACTCATCTGCCACTTTTTGAATGCAAGAGGATCCGTTTGGCTCGGAACTAGTCGCTGAATCTTATCGTTATCTAGCTTTGTGTAAACTGATATCGTTTCAATTTCCTTTACAGATAATGGTGGAACCGGTGCCCCGTTTGGATTATTCCTCCTGGCTGGTGAAACTATCTGTCTTACAACTTCGCTGCAAGCAAATTTGTCATCTGAAAGTGATTCTGATTTTCGTCCTATTGTAATGATATCGACGCAAATGAGATTCGAGCCATCTGGGGGGCCCAGAACGCAAGAGAACCTATTGGGGGTCGCTATGGGTACATCGAGGACTGAATAACCTCCCATGGCTGCTTTTGCAATCTCCTTTGTATTGAATTCTCTATCAGCCGCGATGTACGAACTGCTAGCATCATCTCCTCTACTTTGAGTAATGAAGCGTGCTTTATATTGCAAGACATCTTTTTCTATCACTTCCTTTTGGGTTGCAGAGTCAAAAGCAGCCTTTCCACCGGCAAACAACTGAAACCCACACGGAGCTTGTATATCTACAGTGGACGAAGCAGCCTTCCAGCTGCCCAAAAAGTATTGAGGATAGAATATATCTGTATCCGATGCCTCCATACCATAAGTAGGAGGAGCAATGGAATTTTCTTGAAGTCTTGCCTCGAGGATGTTCTCTGCTGCATTTGCAGGTAGTAGACAAGGTGTGCTCGACACAAGAGCTAGCTGGGCCAAAGCTGTCCGACGGTTTATAGAATCATGTTTTCCCTTCGACACTCGTGACGGAAAGCTGTACGCTGAGACGGTAGAACCATCATTGCACAAAAGAGCAGATACTAGTAGCGCTGAAAGAATCATCGTCATGGTTATTATGTGCAAATCTGACTCGAGCGATGACGAGACACAAGACGCGTGCTGAAAGCCCCTCAAGCAAATGACAGTCAAGTAAATAATTGGTTAGTGCGTCATCTCCCGTCTCCCGCCCAAACAGACATCTTCATGGCTTCATTCGGCTCACCATAACTTCCGTTCCATCTGCTGAAGAACGGAACTCATTCCATTAGCCGGCAGATCCATGGTTTTCCACAACTCCAATGCTCCTCTTCCTATCTTCTGCCGGTGTTCGCCGCGCAGTCGGCAGGTTCGGCCCCTCCGTGGCGACGGCTTTCTTGAACGCCCCAACATCAACTGTGATGCCGATGGCAACGAGGCAGCAGCCGCTTAGCACGCGATTCATGTCAACTGATGCACCTGCTGAGGAAAAGACAGAAGAGGAGAAAGCTGCTATTAAAGCTCAACGAGAGGCTAGGAAGTGAGTTTACATCACGGTGTTTTATATTCTTTTTAAATGTTGACATGTGATGTGTGCTAATCACTAAACTAATTTCTCTGATAAACAAAATAGAGCGGAAAAGGAACGCAAAAAGGCCGAAAAGGCAGCAAAGAAGGCCGCCAAAGCAGCCGCTGAGGAAGCAGCGAATCGTATTGATGATGTAACATATCTCTCGGCATCAGAACAAGATTCGTATGAGCCAATGGGAGATATGTCGGTTGTGATGTCACGCAGCCGGTCTGGACGTGAGTTTGTAAATGTTGGTGATATTGGTGGTTCAGATGATGCAAAGTATGGTCCTGGAAAGACAGTTTGGTTGAGGGGACGGTTGAACTCAATCCGTGTCAAGGGAGGTTCCTGCTTCCTTGTGTTACGTCAAAATTCGTTTGATACCGTCCAAGCTTGCTTCTTCAAAGATAAGGAAAATCCAGAGCAATCGGCGAAAATGATCAAGTATTTGAAAACTCTTACAACAGAAAGTATGGTTGATTTGGAAGGAACAGTAACCACTGCGGATGTTCGAAGTGCTAGTATTCAGGATGCAGAACTTGTCATCAAACGCATCCATTCTGTATCGAAAGCTGATGCCATGCTACCATTCCTTGTCGAAGATGCGGCACGAAGTGAGAAGGAAGTGGAGGAAAGTCAAGATACAGACCGCCCATTCCCTCGTCTTGGACAGGAACTTCGATTGGATCATCGCTGGTTGGATCTGCGTGCCCCTGCCAATAATGCAATTATGAGGGTACAATCTGCAATCTGCCAACTCTTCCGTGAATCATTGTATTCGCAGGGCTTTGTTGAGATTCACACTCCCAAATTGATTGCTGGTGAAAGTGAAAGTGGAGCTGGTGTGTTTACTACTGATTACTTTGGAACAACGGCATGCCTTGCTCAGTCGCCGCAACTCTACAAGCAAATGGCTATTTCTTCTGATCTCGACCGTGTGTTTGAGATTGGCCCTGTATTTCGTGCTGAGAATTCCAACACTCGCAGGCACCTGTGTGAGTTTACTGGTTTAGATCTTGAGATGGCAATTAACGAGCATTACATGGAAACGCTTGAAGTTGTTCATAACATGTTCAAGCACATCTTTGAGAATTTGGAAACACGATGGGCAAAAGAACTTGAAGTTATCCGAACACAATACGAGTCTGAGCCTGTAACTTTCACAGATGAACCATGCGTTCTTCATTGGCCAGAAGCAATGGAAATTTTGAAGGAAAAGGAATTTGATATGGGCGATGAACTCGGAGATTTGACTGGTGCACAGGAGCTTGCTCTTGGTGCTGCTGTGAAAGAAAAGTATGGTACAGATTTCTTCATGCTTGACAAATACCCTTCAAATATCAGACCATTTTACACAATGCCAGATCCTGCCGATGCTCGCTTCTCTAATTCGTACGACATGTTTATCCGTGGTCAAGAAATTTGTTCAGGTGCTCAACGCTGCCACGATCCTGAACTAGTGACAGAGATCATCAACCAAAAAGGAATTGAAATTGGTGATGGTCTGAAGACATACATTGAATCATTCAGGCATGGAGTTAGCCCCCATGCAGGAGCTGGAATCGGATTAGAGAGAGTTGTGTTTTTGTACCTTGGTCTTGACAATGTAAGAAAGGCATCAATGTTCCCTCGTGATCCCAACAGATGCACACCATAAATAATCTAAGAAGTGACTGATGATGAATTATATTACGATGATATTTGGATAGCTCCAGCAGCTCCCTTCAGCCCAATGTAGTAGACGATAGTCTTTGCTGAGAACCAATATGTCCACCAAGCTGAGCTGAGGAAAGCGAGCGAGTCGATAATTGGAAAGACTACTGTTGGGGTCAGTATTTTGGTGTGAAAACACGGAATATACAACAAGCTGCAATGGTGGCGAATCTTCGTCGACAATTGCTTTGCACTCTCCGTCTTCATTTTCCATCGAAGTATCGCAGGTAGCTGTCGCTGCATTTTTCAATACTGGTGCAGAGACTACACAACTCGCGGCCCGTCATTGCATTTGTTGTCATCACTGTGTCACTGCTATACCATCATCATCAGTTTCCAATAGATACCTCACATGACGATCCAATGCGCTGACACTTCGAAAATCTGGTGCTCTGCAAAAGTTTCTTCTTTCCTAATACATCAACGACCTTGTTGTGAGCCCAGTCCTCGGAATGGAGTTGGATTCCTTAAAGATTCAGACATAACTGCAGCATGCAGGAATATTTTTTTTCTCCTCTCGAAAGCCATTATTGTTGGGTCTACTTTTGCGGTCAATCCAGGACATGTAATTGCCAGCATATGGTGGCAGCAACCCTTTTTGAGTAAAGACAGGGCGAGGAGCATTTTTCGGCTGAGATTTATGGCCTACGCCAGGGTGAGCATCGCCACTGCCTCCGTACAAATGGGATATCACAAGCAGGGTGAAAATGAATGTTGGCAATGCTGCCAGACGACCAGCAGTATAAACTATCTTTCCATATCGATCACTGAAGGGGTCGACCTTTGAAGGTGCAGCTGTAGAATTTTGTTTGCTGGCTTTAGCGTCACTTCCGGCTTCGCCTACAGCTGCCATAGCCGAAGCTACTGTTGCTGCTTGGTCCAGAAATGATTGCACCATTGTTCGGAATGTGTAGATTGAAGCTCCAACGAAGCACCACGACAGTGCTACTCTCAAAAACAGTGCACTGTTTTGCAAGTAATTGCTCGAGAATGAGTTCTTTCTAATTCTATGCTTCTCAGCCTCCGCAAATTTTGTGTGAAAGACGTATGTGAACATGATTACCAGCGGGGCCATTCCTTGTATAATCAACATCATTCTAGCATTCATCAGCTGGAACATCTCACTTGGATCAGTTTGTTTCTTTGTAGGAGACGGCGACAGTACGTGAGCAGCATTACGAGCTGTCTCGTTAATGGGGGTCATCATTGATGATGCAATATAGCCATATGTCAGTGCCAGTAGGATTAACAACACATTCATGACAGTCTGCAGCATTACAGGTGGTTCGTCCACCATTGTGCCAGCGCTTGATAAATCAATTGCACCCATCAAGTTACCCAATAAAAGGATACGAGCCGCGCATTCTTCTATAGCTTCAGTCAGACCATCCAACCCCAACAAACGCAGCAGTGAAGGTGTATGGAACATCCATAACGACGTCAGCGTAACCAAACAAAAGGCAATGAAGCGCTTGGCCTTTGTTGGATGAATGCGCTTGAAAGTGCCGTCCTCTTTTGTTTCTTCACTCTCATCGTCAAAGTCACTCTTGTGGGGTGCAGATACCAGTGAAGCAAGACGAATAGTTCGAACTAGCAGTATTAAAACCAATCCACCATAGCCATTAAAAGCGTCGTCTCCACCTCCCTTGACCAACACGCACGCCAGCAATTTCCCAAATGCTCCAGGTAGACGACTAGCATCATCATCTCCACCACGGTAAGGGGAGCAGCAGTAACCATCCAACGGCGACGATAATTTCAATGAACGAATGAGGCCAAACATCCATCGTGAAGCAAGTCCGATCAAAAACGCAAATGCAAAGATGAATGTCGTCTCAAATGCAATGAAGTATGGATTGTACACTAGCTCTCCCGTACGGATACGCCGTGAACGCACCTCCATCGTTCCACTACCACTTCTTTTACTTCTACTTGGTTGTTTCTTGGTATTCTTCCTTGGAGTCTTCCCAGAAGCCACCTTCTTCGTAAAACGAATCCAACTCCTGATCACTCTGCAGATTCACCATTTCCGCGTTCATATTTGAAGCTTGCTCCGCGTAGGGCGACACCATCATATGAAGATGAGTGAAGAATAACTCATGACATAACGACCAATGTTGCGTTAGCTTGGGTTTGACTTTTCCTGTGTGTACCTTTCCCTTTTGTGTAGTTCGGCGTTTGGATTGTGTGTATTGGAGATATGCAAGTATGAAAAGTGTGATGAACACATCTGGTGCAAGGAGACTGCTCAGCCCCGATGGTATTGGTATCATGCTGGTGTTGGCAGCCGTTTCTTTTGCAACAACTTGTGTTCAGCCAATGAAGTGAGGCACCGGAGCAGCACACGCAGGGCTGGTGAACAGATAAGCTTGATTGTCATGGTTTCGTTCTCGGTCGGATAGGGCGGATCAGCTACATTGGTAGGAATTACTACTTCATTTTGTAGCGAGAGCCTTATTTTTCCGCCACAACCTCACTCCTAATAACATCCTACATATCCAACCATGAGATTGTACAGCTCTTTCCCTATTACCGGCAGCCTTCTTGACGCCAAATGGACCCGTGCGGATATCTCAGCTATCTCTGCATCCTAGACGATGCCGGCCTTCATCATCGCAACTTTACGGGGATCCATCTTATGGTTTGACCGACGATGGGGACTTAGCAATTCTTGGAGTGAATGCATACGACAATAGCGACGACGACAACTCGAGCATGGGTCAATCGGTGGGTGGTTTGTCTTCTATTCTTTCTGGTGTAGGTCTCAGTGAAGTGACAGCCCAACCTTCTGGACCAGAGTCCACAAACACTGCTGTTAGTCGAAACAATAATATACCCAACTTCGGCTCAACAACATCATCAATAAATGATGCAATATTCGGACGGTTAGATAGTAGTAGCATGATGGGTATACCGGATGCAAAGAGGGGTAGTGTGATTGGGGAGAATGTTGGTGAAAGAAGTACTGATACGCAACAACAAAACCAATACACAAGACGTAGTGATGTTGATGAAAACCACTCTCTTTGAAATACAAGAATGGTTGTTTTCTATCATTCCGGCATTAAACGAACAAGATGCTGAGTCGTACTCGAGGGGGCTGGATGCTATCGGTTTCAATCCAGGATGCGTGACAATGTGTGAGTTACAAATAGAGGATTTAAGTTTCATGAAAGTACTTCACCGACGATATCTGTTTAATGAGGTCACAGGAAATGAGCATCCATGGGAAGTGTAGGCATATAGAACTTAGCCGACCAATAATAATATTATTGGTTATCATTCACCAAAATCAATCTTATTCCAACTGTCCACCCTTTGTATTCCGTGAACGTTGTTCAGCTCTAGTAACAAATCTACTGCGAATGAAAGGCAATTTTTACCCAGGAATATTCGCAGATCATCGTATACATTATCTCTTCTCTCGTTGGTAAAATCTAAGGCAGTAGATACAATATCGCTCGAAGTTGCTCCACTTTTCTTTCGGCAAGGAATTGATCCAACCGGTAACAATACAGTAATGCCTCTGCCATCTTGTTTTGCATCTGATGAAGCAGTAATATTCTGCGAATAATGTCGATGACGTAATTTCCCTGGTACAGATTGAAAAGAAGTTAATCTAACCACGGTGGAAGGATCTGTTGGGTTTTCGGGAAGAAAATCTAGTCTATGTAATTGTGGATATGCATTCAGAAAGGCCATTGACGCCAAGTTGTTCGTCTTTCTTATGTATATTGTTCCTTTGCTCTCAGCATCTTTACGCTTGTCGGCATCACCCTCTGCAAGAATAACTTCCACGTGCAGAGGAATTGGTGGGCCGCCAATGAGAGGTGAAAATCGGAGGAACACTTGGACACTGTCCTCAATACCGTTCTCGGTGTTTGTCAGTGATGAGCTAATGGATGTATCCAGCCTATTATGTCTATTTGCAGAAACGCGATTATTGCGAGGATTACCACATTGCAACGCTCCGCTGGTTACGACCAGGGTCGCTATAAAGACCAGCTGCAAATACCTTGGTGTGTCAATTTTCATAGTTCTTCATGCTTGCTATGCATCATCGGGTTGTTGGTTGTTTGCAACAACGCTTTGAGCTTGGAGCGAAGTGCGAACTTCTACATAGGTAGGAATCCATACTTAAAAGCACGCTAACAACCTCACCTTCTATCTATATACCTCTACCGACCATACCATGGCAGAGGCACGGCAGCACAAACAACTACTTAATCGACACAACACAATATGAATCAAGCTATTGATGATGGTGACGCCGATGAAGAAAATGATCTTCTATCAATCCTTCGTCAAGAGCAGCAACAATCAATGCAGCAAATGGAAGAAAGGCTGCGACAACTATTGATTGAGAATAATGAAAATAAAAATCCAAAAAATAAATCAATAAGTGCAAGTAGCTACGGCGAGCGCAGCCCAGATATGGCTGCTGATGATCAATACTATACCATGGTCGAAGATATATATAGCATCATGTGCGTATCTCCCGCGAGGTCTCAACCATTCGTTTACGCTACTACTATCTTCCTAGTCAAGATCCTATTCTATTTACTAATATTGTCATCAATCTTCATAAAAGCCACAATATTTCCAACAGAGGTCGAAGATCTTGTGAAGGCCACGCAGTTTTTTATGCTACCAATAACAGTGTTAGTCACAGACTCGGGAGTTCTCACTGCTATGTTTATTTATGCGCACTTGAAGTGGTCGCCAGAAATAGAGGCTCAGAATCAGTTGGCAACAAAAAGGAGATACATCTACGCCAACATTGCCCGCTCAGTCGATGCTGTTCTGTATCAGGTGGTGATATTCTTTGTATTGCTTCAAGCAACAGAAGTTTTAGCTGTCTTTTTGAACTTTGCTGCGCTTAGATTTCTTCATGGAGATACACACGGTTGCATTTGAGGTGGCACGAAATGGTTTCTTGTCAGTGCCATTATACAAAGCAGCAGCGGACGTGCGACGAATACAAATCAAAGCAACAATCTGTTACTCTACGCAGAGAACGGCAAGGATCTTCTTTGTGGTATCGCTCACTGTAATGTGCGTTGGTTGGTTCTTACTTTCGGTGGTTTACTGATGTGCGCTCAAGATGGGCTAGCAAAAACCTTTTAAATGAAATGATTGTATTAAAGTTATCAATCTGCGAGATGAAACCTATCCCCACTTCATTTTGAGTTGGAAGCATAGTCATCTATCATACCGCAGGCTGCCAATAGTAGTCCATGGAAGGGTGGACTAGGATTCAAGGGTCGACTCTTGAACTCAGGATGGTACTGACATCCCACATAGTACGGGTGCTTTGACCTGGGTAACTCTGCAATTTCCATCCTAGTTCCAGTTTCATCGCGACCTACGAACTTCAGCCCAGCATCGTGGATTGCATCGACTCTTTCTGGATTGACCTCATAACGATGCCTGTGGCGTTCGGAAACAACTGAAGCATTTTTGTACATAATCTGTGCTATGGAGGGACTGCCATCGTCGTGTTTCGAGTGTGTGAAAGCTGTGTTACGTGATCCCAGCCTCATTGTTCCACCCATATTCTCCTTGTCAATCTCTGGCATGAAAATAACCACTGGATTTTTTGTTTCTTCATCGAACTCTGTAGAGTTGGCATCTTCCCAACCTAACATGTTGCGTGAATACTCAACAACCATGGCTTGGAACCCAAGACAAATTCCCAAGTATGGAACAGAGTTCTCACGACAGAATTTAGCTGCTGCGACTTTTCCATTAAATCCTCTCGTTCCAAATCCTCCAGGAACAACTACACCATCAGCGCTCTTCATCTTTTCCCAGGCTGCTTTGTATTCTTCTTCTCCGCCAGAATCACCCTCGAAATCGTTCTCGAGATGTCCTGCTTCAACCCAAATCAGGTCCAACTTTCGCTCAACAGCCATGCTTGCATGCTGTGTTGTGCATTCGAAATACGTGACGGCATTAGTAAGAGTAGAGAGCGTTGGTGACATGGTAGACTCATCCATAAACTTACCTTCAAAACTTTTAATCACGCTCAAATACGAATCTTGCAAACCAGTGTAACTCTTACTAATGCCGTCCACGTAATTTTCGATATGCACAACACAGCATGCAAGCATGGCTGTTGAGCGAAAGTTGGACCTGATTTGGGTTGAAGCAGGACATCTCGAGAACGATTTCGAGGGTGATTCTGGCGGAGAAGAAGAATACAAAGCAGCCTGGGAAAAGATGAAGAGCGCTGATGGTGTAGTTGTTCCTGGAGGATTTGGAACGAGAGGATTTAATGGAAAAGTCGCAGCAGCTAAATTCTGTCGTGAGAACTCTGTTCCATACTTGGGAATTTGTCTTGGGTTCCAAGCCATGGTTGTTGAGTATTCACGCAACATGTTAGGTTGGGAAGATGCCAACTCTACAGAGTTCGATGAAGAAACAAAAAATCCAGTGGTTATTTTCATGCCAGAGATTGACAAGGAGAATATGGGTGGAACAATGAGGCTGGGATCACGTAACACAGCTTTCACACACTCGAAACACGACGATGGCAGTCCCTCCATAGCACAGATTATGTACAAAAATGCTTCAGTTGTTTCCGAACGCCACAGGCATCGTTATGAGGTCAATCCAGAAAGAGTCGATGCAATCCACGATGCTGGGCTGAAGTTCGTAGGTCGCGATGAAACTGGAACTAGGATGGAAATTGCAGAGTTACCCAGGTCAAAGCACCCGTACTATGTGGGATGTCAGTACCATCCTGAGTTCAAGAGTCGACCCTTGAATCCTAGTCCACCCTTCCATGGACTACTATTGGCAGCCTGCGGTATGATAGATGACTATGCTTCCAACTCAAAATGAAGTGGGGATAGGTTTCATCTCGCAGATTGATAACTTTAATACAATCATTTCATTTAAAAGGTTTTTGCTAGCCCATCTTGAGCGCACATCAGTAAACCACCGAAAGTAAGAACCAACCAACGCACATTACAGTGAGCGATACCACAAAGAAGATCCTTGCCGTTCTCTGCGTAGAGTAACAGATTGTTGCTTTGATTTGTATTCGTCGCACGTCCGCTGCTGCTTTGTATAATGGCACTGACAAGAAACCATTTCGTGCCACCTCAAATGCAACCGTGTGTATCTCCATGAAGAAATCTAAGCGCAGCAAAGTTCAAAAAGACAGCTAAAACTTCTGTTGCTTGAAGCAATACAAAGAATATCACCACCTGATACAGAACAGCATCGACTGAGCGGGCAATGTTGGCGTAGATGTATCTCCTTTTTGTTGCCAACTGATTCTGAGCCTCTATTTCTGGCGACCACTTCAAGTGCGCATAAATAAACATAGCAGTGAGAACTCCCGAGTCTGTGACTAACACTGTTATTGGTAGCATAAAAAAACTGCGTGGCCTTCACAAGATCTTCGACCTCTGTTGGAAATATTGTGGCTTTTATGAAGATTGATGACAATATTAGTAAATAGAATAGGATCTTGACTAGGAAGATAGTAGTAGCGTAAACGAATGGTTGAGACCTCGCGGGAGATACGCACATGATGCTATATATATCTTCGACCATGGTATAGTATTGATCATCAGCAGCCATATCTGGGCTGCGCTCGCCGTAGCTACTTGCACTTATTGATTTATTTTTTGGATTTTTATTTTCATTATTCTCAATCAATAGTTGTCGCAGCCTTTCTTCCATTTGCTGCATTGATTGTTGCTGCTCTTGACGAAGGATTGATAGAAGATCATTTTCTTCATCGGCGTCACCATCATCAATAGCTTGATTCATATTGTGTTGTGTCGATTAAGTAGTTGTTTGTGCTGCCGTGCCTCTGCCATGGTATGGTCGGTAGAGGTATATAGATAGAAGGTGAGGTTGTTAGCGTGCTTTTAAGTATGGATTCCTACCTATGTAGAAGTTCGCACTTCGCTCCAAGCTCAAAGCGTTGTTGCAAACAACCAACAACCCGATGATGCATAGCAAGCATGAAGAACTATGAAAATTGACACACCAAGGTATTTGCAGCTGGTCTTTATAGCGACCCTGGTCGTAACCAGCGGAGCGTTGCAATGTGGTAATCCTCGCAATAATCGCGTTTCTGCAAATAGACATAATAGGCTGGATACATCCATTAGCTCATCACTGACAAACACCGAGAACGGTATTGAGGACAGTGTCCAAGTGTTCCTCCGATTTTCACCTCTCATTGGCGGCCCACCAATTCCTCTGCACGTGGAAGTTATTCTTGCAGAGGGTGATGCCGACAAGCGTAAAGATGCTGAGAGCAAAGGAACAATATACATAAGAAAGACGAACAACTTGGCGTCAATGGCCTTTCTGAATGCATATCCACAATTACATAGACTAGATTTTCTTCCCGAAAACCCAACAGATCCTTCCACCGTGGTTAGATTAACTTCTTTTCAATCTGTACCAGGGAAATTACGTCATCGACATTATTCGCAGAATATTACTGCTTCATCAGATGCAAAACAAGATGGCAGAGGCATTACTGTATTGTTACCGGTTGGATCAATTCCTTGCCGAAAGAAAAGTGGAGCAACTTCGAGCGATATTGTATCTACTGCCTTAGATTTTACCAACGAGAGAAGAGATAATGTATACGATGATCTGCGAATATTCCTGGGTAAAAATTGCCTTTCATTCGCAGTAGATTTGTTACTAGAGCTGAACAACGTTCACGGAATACAAAGGGTGGACAGTTGGAATAAGATTGATTTTGGTGAATGATAACCAATAATATTATTATTGGTCGGCTAAGTTCTATATGCCTACACTTCCCATGGATGCTCATTTCCTGTGACCTCATTAAACAGATATCGTCGGTGAAGTACTTTCATGAAACTTAAATCCTCTATTTGTAACTCACACATTGTCACGCATCCTGGATTGAAACCGATAGCATCCAGCCCCCTCGAGTACGACTCAGCATCTTGTTCGTTTAATGCCGGAATGATAGAAAACAACCATTCTTGTATTTCAAAGAGAGTGGTTTTCATCAACATCACTACGTCTTGTGTATTGGTTTTGTTGTTGCGTATCAGTACTTCTTTCACCAACATTCTCCCCAATCACACTACCCCTCTTTGCATCCGGTATACCCATCATGCTACTACTATCTAACCGTCCGAATATTGCATCATTTATTGATGATGTTGTTGAGCCGAAGTTGGGTATATTATTGTTTCGACTAACAGCAGTGTTTGTGGACTCTGGTCCAGAAGGTTGGGCTGTCACTTCACTGAGACCTACACCAGAAAGAATAGAAGACAAACCACCCACCGATTGACCCATGCTCGAGTTGTCGTCGTCGCTATTGTCGTATGCATTCACTCCAAGAATTGCTAAGTCCCCATCGTCGGTCAAACCATAAGATGGATCCCCGTAAAGTTGCGATGATGAAGGCCGGCATCGTCTAGGATGCAGAGATAGCTGAGATATCCGCACGGGTCCATTTGGCGTCAAGAAGGCTGCCGGTAATAGGGAAAGAGCTGTACAATCTCATGGTTGGATATGTAGGATGTTATTAGGAGTGAGGTTGTGGCGGAAAAATAAGGCTCTCGCTACAAAAATGAAGTAGTAATTCCTACCAATGTAGCTGATCCGCCCTATCCGACCGAGAACGAAACCATGACAATCAAGCTTATCTGTTCACCAGCCCTGCGGTGCTGCTCCGGTGCCTCACTTCATTGGCTGAACACAAGTTGTTGCAAAAGAAACGGCTGCCAACACCAGCATGATACCAATACCATCGGGGCTGAGCAGTCTCCTTGCACCAGATGTGTTCATCACACTTTTCATACTTGCATATCTCCAATACACACAATCCAAACGCCGAACTACACAAAAGGGAAAGGTACACACAGGAAAAGTCAAACCCAAGCTAACGCAACATTGGTCGTTATGTCATGAGTTATTCTTCACTCATCTTCATATGATGGTGTCGCCCTACGCGGAGCAAGCTTCAAATATGAACGCGGAAATGGTGAATCTGCAGAGTGATCAGGAGTTGGATTCGTTTACGAAGAAGGTGGCTTCTGGGAAGACTCCAAGGAAGAATACCAAGAAACAACCAAGTAGAAGTAAAAGAAGTGGTAGTGGAACGATGGAGGTGCGTTCACGGCGTATCCGTACGGGAGAGCTAGTGTACAATCCATACTTCATTGCATTTGAGACGACATTCATCTTTGCATTTGCGTTTTTGATCGGACTTGCTTCACGATGGATGTTTGGCCTCATTCGTTCATTGAAATTATCGTCGCCGTTGGATGGTTACTGCTGCTCCCCTTACCGTGGTGGAGATGATGATGCTAGTCGTCTACCTGGAGCATTTGGGAAATTGCTGGCGTGCGTGTTGGTCAAGGGAGGTGGAGACGACGCTTTTAATGGCTATGGTGGATTGGTTTTAATACTGCTAGTTCGAACTATTCGTCTTGCTTCACTGGTATCTGCACCCCACAAGAGTGACTTTGACGATGAGAGTGAAGAAACAAAAGAGGACGGCACTTTCAAGCGCATTCATCCAACAAAGGCCAAGCGCTTCATTGCCTTTTGTTTGGTTACGCTGACGTCGTTATGGATGTTCCATACACCTTCACTGCTGCGTTTGTTGGGGTTGGATGGTCTGACTGAAGCTATAGAAGAATGCGCGGCTCGTATCCTTTTATTGGGTAACTTGATGGGTGCAATTGATTTATCAAGCGCTGGCACAATGGTGGACGAACCACCTGTAATGCTGCAGACTGTCATGAATGTGTTGTTAATCCTACTGGCACTGACATATGGCTATATTGCATCATCAATGATGACCCCCATTAACGAGACAGCTCGTAATGCTGCTCACGTACTGTCGCCGTCTCCTACAAAGAAACAAACTGATCCAAGTGAGATGTTCCAGCTGATGAATGCTAGAATGATGTTGATTATACAAGGAATGGCCCCGCTGGTAATCATGTTCACATACGTCTTTCACACAAAATTTGCGGAGGCTGAGAAGCATAGAATTAGAAAGAACTCATTCTCGAGCAATTACTTGCAAAACAGTGCACTGTTTTTGAGAGTAGCACTGTCGTGGTGCTTCGTTGGAGCTTCAATCTACACATTCCGAACAATGGTGCAATCATTTCTGGACCAAGCAGCAACAGTAGCTTCGGCTATGGCAGCTGTAGGCGAAGCCGGAAGTGACGCTAAAGCCAGCAAACAAAATTCTACAGCTGCACCTTCAAAGGTCGACCCCTTCAGTGATCGATATGGAAAGATAGTTTATACTGCTGGTCGTCTGGCAGCATTGCCAACATTCATTTTCACCCTGCTTGTGATATCCCATTTGTACGGAGGCAGTGGCGATGCTCACCCTGGCGTAGGCCATAAATCTCAGCCGAAAAATGCTCCTCGCCCTGTCTTTACTCAAAAAGGGTTGCTGCCACCATATGCTGGCAATTACATGTCCTGGATTGACCGCAAAAGTAGACCCAACAATAATGGCTTTCGAGAGGAGAAAAAAATATTCCTGCATGCTGCAGTATGTCTGAATCTTTAAGGAATCCAACTCCATTCCGAGACTGGGCTCACAACAAGGTCGTTGATGTATTAGGAAAGAAGAAACTTTTGCAGAGCACCAGATTTTCGAAGTGTCAGCGCATTGGATCGTCATGTGAGGTATCTATTGGAAACTGATGATGATGGTATAGCAGTGACACAGTGATGACAACAAATGCAATGACGGGCCGCGAGTGTGTAGTCTCTGCACCAGTATTGAAAAATGCAGCGACAGCTACCTGCGATACTTCGATGGAAAATGAAGACGGAGAGTGCAAAGCAATTGTCGACGAAGATTCGCCACCATTGCAGCTTGTTGTATATTCCGTGTTTTCACACAAAATACTGACCCCAACAGTAGTCTTTCCAATTATCGACTCGCTCGCTTTCCTCAGCTCAGCTTGGTGGACATATTGGTTCTCAGCAAAGACTATCGTCTACTACATTGGGCTGAAGGGAGCTGCTGGAGCTATCCAAATATCATCGTAATATAATTCATCATCAGTCACTTCTTAGATTATTTATGGTGTGCATCTGTTGGGATCACGAGGGAACATTGATGCCTTTCTTACATTGTCAAGACCAAGGTACAAAAACACAACTCTCTCTAATCCGATTCCAGCTCCTGCATGGGGGCTAACTCCATGCCTGAATGATTCAATGTATGTCTTCAGACCATCACCAATTTCAATTCCTTTTTGGTTGATGATCTCTGTCACTAGTTCAGGATCGTGGCAGCGTTGAGCACCTGAACAAATTTCTTGACCACGGATAAACATGTCGTACGAATTAGAGAAGCGAGCATCGGCAGGATCTGGCATTGTGTAAAATGGTCTGATATTTGAAGGGTATTTGTCAAGCATGAAGAAATCTGTACCATACTTTTCTTTCACAGCAGCACCAAGAGCAAGCTCCTGTGCACCAGTCAAATCTCCGAGTTCATCGCCCATATCAAATTCCTTTTCCTTCAAAATTTCCATTGCTTCTGGCCAATGAAGAACGCATGGTTCATCTGTGAAAGTTACAGGCTCAGACTCGTATTGTGTTCGGATAACTTCAAGTTCTTTTGCCCATCGTGTTTCCAAATTCTCAAAGATGTGCTTGAACATGTTATGAACAACTTCAAGCGTTTCCATGTAATGCTCGTTAATTGCCATCTCAAGATCTAAACCAGTAAACTCACACAGGTGCCTGCGAGTGTTGGAATTCTCAGCACGAAATACAGGGCCAATCTCAAACACACGGTCGAGATCAGAAGAAATAGCCATTTGCTTGTAGAGTTGCGGCGACTGAGCAAGGCATGCCGTTGTTCCAAAGTAATCAGTAGTAAACACACCAGCTCCACTTTCACTTTCACCAGCAATCAATTTGGGAGTGTGAATCTCAACAAAGCCCTGCGAATACAATGATTCACGGAAGAGTTGGCAGATTGCAGATTGTACCCTCATAATTGCATTATTGGCAGGGGCACGCAGATCCAACCAGCGATGATCCAATCGAAGTTCCTGTCCAAGACGAGGGAATGGGCGGTCTGTATCTTGACTTTCCTCCACTTCCTTCTCACTTCGTGCCGCATCTTCGACAAGGAATGGTAGCATGGCATCAGCTTTCGATACAGAATGGATGCGTTTGATGACAAGTTCTGCATCCTGAATACTAGCACTTCGAACATCCGCAGTGGTTACTGTTCCTTCCAAATCAACCATACTTTCTGTTGTAAGAGTTTTCAAATACTTGATCATTTTCGCCGATTGCTCTGGATTTTCCTTATCTTTGAAGAAGCAAGCTTGGACGGTATCAATCGAATTTTGACGTAACACAAGGAAGCAGGAACCTCCCTTGACACGGATTGAGTTCAACCGTCCCCTCAACCAAACTGTCTTTCCAGGACCATACTTTGCATCATCTGAACCACCAATATCACCAACATTTACAAACTCACGTCCAGACCGGCTGCGTGACATCACAACCGACATATCTCCCATTGGCTCATACGAATCTTGTTCTGATGCCGAGAGATATGTTACATCATCAATACGATTCGCTGCTTCCTCAGCGGCTGCTTTGGCGGCCTTCTTTGCTGCCTTTTCGGCCTTTTTGCGTTCCTTTTCCGCTCTATTTTGTTTATCAGAGAAATTAGTTTAGTGATTAGCACACATCACATGTCAACATTTAAAAAGAATATAAAACACCGTGATGTAAACTCACTTCCTAGCCTCTCGTTGAGCTTTAATAGCAGCTTTCTCCTCTTCTGTCTTTTCCTCAGCAGGTGCATCAGTTGACATGAATCGCGTGCTAAGCGGCTGCTGCCTCGTTGCCATCGGCATCACAGTTGATGTTGGGGCGTTCAAGAAAGCCGTCGCCACGGAGGGGCCGAACCTGCCGACTGCGCGGCGAACACCGGCAGAAGATAGGAAGAGGAGCATTGGAGTTGTGGAAAACCATGGATCTGCCGGCTAATGGAATGAGTTCCGTTCTTCAGCAGATGGAACGGAAGTTATGGTGAGCCGAATGAAGCCATGAAGATGTCTGTTTGGGCGGGAGACGGGAGATGACGCACTAACCAATTATTTACTTGACTGTCATTTGCTTGAGGGGCTTTCAGCACGCGTCTTGTGTCTCGTCATCGCTCGAGTCAGATTTGCACATAATAACCATGACGATGATTCTTTCAGCGCTACTAGTATCTGCTCTTTTGTGCAATGATGGTTCTACCGTCTCAGCGTACAGCTTTCCGTCACGAGTGTCGAAGGGAAAACATGATTCTATAAACCGTCGGACAGCTTTGGCCCAGCTAGCTCTTGTGTCGAGCACACCTTGTCTACTACCTGCAAATGCAGCAGAGAACATCCTCGAGGCAAGACTTCAAGAAAATTCCATTGCTCCTCCTACTTATGGTATGGAGGCATCGGATACAGATATATTCTATCCTCAATACTTTTTGGGCAGCTGGAAGGCTGCTTCGTCCACTGTAGATATACAAGCTCCGTGTGGGTTTCAGTTGTTTGCCGGTGGAAAGGCTGCTTTTGACTCTGCAACCCAAAAGGAAGTGATAGAAAAAGATGTCTTGCAATATAAAGCACGCTTCATTACTCAAAGTAGAGGAGATGATGCTAGCAGTTCGTACATCGCGGCTGATAGAGAATTCAATACAAAGGAGATTGCAAAAGCAGCCATGGGAGGTTATTCAGTCCTCGATGTACCCATAGCGACCCCCAATAGGTTCTCTTGCGTTCTGGGCCCCCCAGATGGCTCGAATCTCATTTGCGTCGATATCATTACAATAGGACGAAAATCAGAATCACTTTCAGATGACAAATTTGCTTGCAGCGAAGTTGTAAGACAGATAGTTTCACCAGCCAGGAGGAATAATCCAAACGGGGCACCGGTTCCACCATTATCTGTAAAGGAAATTGAAACGATATCAGTTTACACAAAGCTAGATAACGATAAGATTCAGCGACTAGTTCCGAGCCAAACGGATCCTCTTGCATTCAAAAAGTGGCAGATGAGTGAAGGAAAATCTGTAGATGTGCGTTGCTATGATGTTATTTACAGTCGCGCGTGATAACTTAAGCGCTTGCCTTTTATTTTATTACTTGCTTCTTCTTTATGACTCCATCTGTTTGCAACTAGCGGATCAAAGATTGAGCTCAATTCGAGTACTTCGAGCAGAATGCTTCGTAGTGCTCTCTTATACTATCAACCACATACTTGCTTTCTGGTGACAAGAATGTAGTTCGGAAACCAAATCTTCCCTCTTCCTGACCAAAACCAGAAGCAGGGAACAACGCGATATTCCTGTAGTTTGTAGTAGATCAAGAGCGTAGAGCGTGTCTGGAGAGAACCCACGCTCATTTGATGCTTAATAGCTCCTGGAGGCATTTTGATAGATGGGAAGCAATACATGGCACCAGTTGCAGGCTGACAAGAAATTCCAGGTATGCTATCCAAACCA
This sequence comes from Skeletonema costatum, assembly GCA_018806925.1. NCBI lineage: Eukaryota > Bacillariophyta > Thalassiosirophyceae > Thalassiosirales > Thalassiosiraceae > Skeletonema > Skeletonema costatum. The sequence continues at coordinate 127,626 of JAHBBA010000896.1, read as the reverse complement.
TTACTGACGAGTCGCGCACGTTCTTTCAATCCTTCAAACACAGCCTTCTTCTCCATTGTGTGAGACTCATAAGATGCATCTCCAGGACTAGGTCCGCGGCACATCAAGCTTACCATTGCCTGTCCTGGTGCGCTGGAGCAAAGTTTGGATGCTGCAAGCTTGTACAAGCAGTCGTTTACTTCACTGTCGATGCCCACCATCTCAACATATCCTCCACGTTTGACCACATTCTCCCATTACACCTTTTGAGACCGAATGGAAGGAGCAAAGTTGAATAGCGTCGTTCTTAATCAAGCCCAGCTCGTCTGCAGCACGCCGAGAGCTGAAGAATTTGTCTCCTTCACGATAAATGTTTTCCTGATAAAACTTCATCAGAAAGCAGCACAAGGTTATTCTCTGCACAAAAAGGTAACAATATCTTTCACCTCATCAGGTGAAAGGACTTGGCCGGTTGGGTTACCAGGATTGATTAGAACGAGACCAACCATGTTGATACCTTTCGCTTTCGCTTCTGCCAATGATCGCTCCAGTTCTTTCATATTCAAACCCCAGTTAGATTTTTCGTCAAGATTGTAACCAACTTTGTGACCACCAAGAAGATCTAGTGTTGCACTATATAACGGATATTGCGGGATAGGCAGCATCACTCCGCAGTTAGAGTCTTTGACCAACGCTGACATCAGCATAGTAATCGCCTCACTAGCACCTGCAGTCAAGAAGATGTTTTCAACGTCAACACTTCCCTTTTCGGCATGATCCCTATTTTCAATGAAATTCGCCACATCTTGTCGAAACTCCCTGACACCCTTGGAATGGGTGTATGCCCCAATACCACTTCCTCCCAACGCCTTCTTCATCTCTCGCGCACGCTTAATAGCATCCTCAGGAAAGAGTCTGATACCTTTGGATGATCAATTCCCAACGCATCAGGAAGTTGTAGTAGCGCCATCACCTGACGTGGCCATGTTATTGCCTTTTGCTGCACAGCATGTGGATTTCCAATATTCGTGTAGATGATATGATCGAACGGATGTTTGCTGCTTCCTTCCTTACTTCTCAATTCATCTGCGATTCTATCTGCCTCAATCGCAATTTTACCGCGGACGGCATAATCCATCTTTTTTAGATTGTCTGAAATGGTGTCAATTGTAAGACGCTTGCGTCTGGTTTCTGTTAAGGGTGTGCTCATTGGTGTAGCCATCACATCTGTTGCAAAGCGAGGAAGTGAGTGAATGAAGCAAGAATTGCAGCTGGAATGTAAGATGTAAGATAACAATCAACTCACCAACTACTGCGCTTGCAGCAGTCGAACCGAGCGCAAATCTTGACAGTGATAGCATGACGGTACTAACAAGTGCAGTGTGACTTGATGTCCAAGATCTCGATGATCGAGGCGCATTACCACATGATTTTATGGGAGACATTTTGTTCTGATTGCAAGTTATCGTAAATTTTGTGCGTTTAGCGGGGTGTTTCTGTTGTGGGGTTTGAGATATGGTTGCTTCCCTCGAAGGTGACACGTGTATTCGCTTCGGTGAAACCTTAGTGCTTAAGTATGCAATCAAGGGTAGTCGTTCTTCGTTCTATCTCTTTGTAGATTTTATGTGCAGTAAGTGAAAGCTACCGAGACGTCCGCGTAGAGCTCTTCTTCCGATAATGTTCCCTCTCAGGATCCAACAGAGCTGATGTAGGGTTCTGATCGTCATGGATTTTAACCGTGCTTCGTCTTCGGCACTATTACTTCAGACTTCAGCCGCAAGCTGCCGCGTGAAGCATAGAAATGGTCCGTGCGTCACCCAAACGTATTTATTCCCAGCCATATTATTATTATCGATGCCTCTTTGCGTCGCTAAACTGTCAACCATCTGCGATCTACCACTGTCACCGAGCAAAATCCGTCACAAAAATATCTCGTTGTGTACCATTGCTACAACAAAATAACACCCTCGCCATGACGACTTCATCAGTATTACAAAAGGCCTGTAAATTCGGTTCCAAACCAGATGCCTCAACATTTCCCGAGCTATTAACTGTAGTGACCTGGCTTCGAATAATTATTGGAGCAATATACGGAGTTTCACTGGGCATTCGAAATGAAAATCGTGGTCTGGTTGGGGCAACTCTTGGATTAAATGTCATCGCATTTGCACCAATGCTTTATTTTAATGGCTACTTAATGGCCTATGTGGACAGTTACAAAAACCTCAGATTTGTTGGAGTAGTCAATGGGCTTGCAATCATGTTATTGATATGGATAACATTTTTCACGTATGCTCACTCTGAAGAGGAGATGTCTATGCAAAAAGTGTTGTCTGATGCCATGATATCGTCATCTGAGGCTACGGAAAGCTCTACAGAGGGAGCAACCGTCGGTACTGATGAATTCTAAGCAATTGTCTGGGAATTGGATTGGGGGTGCTGACTTTACTGCCTAAGAGCAGATTCTGAGGGAAATAATTACAATTTACAACCTGATTACTCTGATCAGGATGAACACCCAATTAGATGTGAAGCAATATGAGGCGCTCAATACAATATATGGAAGTAAAGAACTTAATTTTAATCATTTATCATGAACCAATGCCCAAGCTCCGGTTGCAAGAATAGAAGCAGTTTCTGCTCGTAGGACTGAAGTCCCGAGGGAGACACATTTTACTGGAGCATCATCATCACTGTTGTATTTTGAACAAATGCCGTCAAATAAAGCCTCTTCTTCGACACTCCATCCACCTTCTGGGCCAACCAAAAATGCAACTTGATTGTTACTTTGCAGTGCGTGTAGTAGTGGGAGGACAATTGCTTTCCCATCAGACATATTTTCTTCTGAACATCTTTCTCTACAAATGAGGAGTACTCGCTTTTGCTCTTCCCAACCACCAGCCCATTGCTCTACAACATCTTGCACTCTCCATAAGCGCTGCCCAGCCCTTCATCTGGAAGAGGAAGGCCCACATCTTTGAAATGCAAGGAATGCCCAACCTTTCACATTGCTCTGATGCTTCAATAGCTTGCAATTCTAACTTTTCGAAGCTCATATCATTGTCACTAGAACTTCTTTTGGTCCCATACACTTGGTCTGTTTCTAGAGCAGCTGAACCCAATAGACTCAGTACCGCGCTACCTTCTGTCCGATCTGATACGACTGGTATTATTCGTCCAGTCCCAAGCTCAGTGCACTTCTCCATCAAGAGTTTCATTCTAGATTGCTTTTTGAGTGGTGCAAATAAGAGCCATGGTCTTGCCGCGTCCTTCTCTATGTCTTGTATCCGTAGCTGATGATACACTCAGCAACAAGTGTGATGACTCCTTGTCGTGATTGTCTACGTTTCCTCTTGTTTTTGTTCCCATCAGAAGTAGATTCGTCTCCGTTTTGTTCGAAGACATGAACCTTTGCCAGCCATTCTCCATCACAACCATTGAAAATCCGTATACAATCTCTATCTACTGTCACATCGTTGTTATTGTCATCCTGTTGGTTTTTGTCTTTTCTTTTTCAGCAAGCCGCATGACTTTAGTGAGGTAGTGAGTTTGTTCCTGAGATAGACTAATGCTCGCTCCAGCTGTTAGAGTGGCGACAGAATGAGTGCCAACATATAATCGTGACAGATTCCAACATTTCTTTATTTCCTCCGAATCAAGTGCTACTAAGTTCATCCTCAAGGCTTTTCTCCTTGCACTGCTTGGGACGTAACATTGTCGTAGAGCCACAGATGATGTGAATGCAGCCGGAAACTTCACACTCGTAGTGGCGTCTACACAAGGCATCTTCACCATCAGCCACTACTGATAGTCGATAGCCATATCAAAATACATCGAAGCAAGTAATGAAACCATTGCAACTATTGCAGACAGCGTGGCTAGGAAGCCAGGACTAACGGGCAAGGCAGACTAATAGAGATATTGCAAGCATCAAAAACGATCTCTTTATACTGGCGAAAATATGGCGCGCCCATCACCCTGACCTCCACAGCGAAATAATAGCATGCCATAATAGGCAGCTATCGACGTCATATAGCTCATATATACGTTGCAATGTTTGCTCAAGAGACGGTGCCTCTTGGCGTCGCCTTCGGTGCACTGCTTGAATTCATCGCTTCATTTTGTATCATCTGCTTTTGGCCTCGCATTGCTGCCTGGCACATTACGGCAGCATTCATCCTTCCATCGGCAATCACGATCACGGAGAAGAGATTGTGCTTTCATTCCAGCAACTCTGGTAATGAATCTAGTGAGTTGAAGGGTGCAATCGGTATCAAAAGATGAAGATTCCGACAAAGAACCAAACACGATTGGGCGGTATTGGCCTATTTTCAAGACAGCGTCGATTGCCTTCGTAGCTGGATCCTTGTCGGCATTTATACTTTCCATAATATTGTTCCACCAATCCACTTGATTACAACCCAGCTTCAACATATCAAAGTGCAGATATGTCGAAATCACTGCTGCCAACGCCAACTAGAACTAAATCTCTATCCGAGTCTAGCCAAATGCAACAACCAGTTACTCTTTACCGATTGATTATAGATATATTGAAATCAAGTTATGTAGATGAGATTAACACAGAAGAGATGGTACAGACGAGTGTCGAATCCATGCTCTCGACCTTGGACCCCTACACAGAGTATCTCTCTCCAAAGGATTAGCAAAAAGAAAGAATTTAGTCGGAATAGGTGCATTTGTGATGAAGTCTGGTGTTAGCTCAGATTCAGTGACGTTGGATGGAATGTCAGCATCGAAACTTATATCTGGCATTCCTAGTGCAATCAAGCTTCCAACCCAATTGTTAGAAGACAAAGATGCAACACAAAAACAAGCATTCAAAGTTGTACTATCGTTGGAGGGCTATGCATACGACGCTGGGTTGAGAGTAGGTGACGAGTTTGATAAGCATCAATGGGCAATCAATAACTGGAGATGATGCATCTACAATGCCTTCCTTGGAAGAAGTCAGAGAATTGCTGCTGGGCATCCCAGGTACCACAGTCGAGGTACAATTTACGAGACCAGGAGTTGACGGAGTGCAAACAATCAATATCAAGCGAGCAGTTGTTCAGTTTCCATCAGTTCCTTGTGCAACTATGTTGCAGCAAAGTAAAGATGGCTCAATTGGCTACATACGTCTTCGTCGATTTGGAGCCGATGCAGGAGAGTCGATGAAAGCAGCAATTCAATCTTTACAATCTAAAACATCCCAAGAAGTTAGTCCTACACGATCAAAGACAGATAATGCATTGACAGGACTTGTCCTTGATCTGAGAGACAATACAGGAGGAGAATTGTTCGAAGCAATCAAAGTAGCAAGTCTTTTTGTACCCGACAACACGTACCTTGGGTCGTCAAAGGGCGAGGGTTCGATGATGCCAAACCAGTCTTACTACAGTGGCAAATTGGATCTTGCACAAGCTGATGATCCTGTCCAAGAGCCAACTCAACAGATGATCGACCCAGACAAGACGCATTTAGTTATACTTACCAACAAGCAAACAGCATCTGCATCAGAGTTCCTTGCAGGCGTCTTTCAAGATTTTGATCTAGGTGTAATCGTAGGAAATGATAAAGAAACATTAGGAAAGGGAGTCGGACAGCGAGAGTTGCCCTTGCCCGCAGGTGCTTTGAAATTGACCTATCATGAATTCTACACACCCAGTGGTAGATGTGTACAACGCCAGTACGATCAAAACAAATCAAAGCAGAGTCCGCGTCGCCACACAAACTCAGACGAGGTATTTTATACAACAAACGGGAGAGAGCTCGGTGATCGACGGGGGATTCAAGTCGACCTCAGACTTAAGCCGTCGCGGTCTGATCTTAGCGAGTTGCTTTCTTCGTCTGGTGCATATTACAAATATGCATCACAGTGGTCCGCAAAACACCATCGGCGAAGCTCACAGATGTAGATGAAGCAATATACAAAGATTTTCGATCCTTCGTCTTGAAAGAACAGCAAAAAGGGAACCTCAAACTAGAAGAGATATTCGACGATAAACATATACTGCAGCAGATGGAAATAATCTCAAAATCATCAAATGACAGGGATTTGAGCTTACAAAGCTTGGTGAAAATAAGAGAAGAAATTGTCAAAGATTTATTGACAGATTTTGATCTATCTAAAGATATCATCAAACGTGAGCTTGAGTTGAACTTACTCACAAGGGATCTGCCTGATAGAGTGCTGATAGAGAGAGGTGCGAAGTCGGATGCGCTTGTAAAAGAAGCCGTCAAGATACTGTTGGACAACAATTCTTACGATACCATTCTGAACAAGAACGCAACATAATAATAAGAAACAGCCGCTCTTATAGACTATTATTTGTTGAAATTAAATTACCACCTTACGCATAATCCTCATCTGAGTTATCAAAAGTTGGACATGAGGTGATCATACGCTGATTGGATTGTCTTGAATTTGTTTTCGGCATCTTTCCTTGACATGCCATGATCACTATCGCTCCTCCATTTGTCGGGATGGAATTTCAAAGCTAGCTTGCGATAGGCAACTTTGAGTGTGCGCTCATCTGAATTAGGTTCGACTCCTAGAACCTTAGCCATCTTTCTATTCTCCTCCCTCTTCTCTTCCAGCATTTGCTCTTCCCACCTGTCGTCGAATTCATCAAAGAATGATTCCTCGTCCGACTCATAATCATCAAAGCGGACACGGAAGGGAAGACCACCAATGTTAAAGAAGAAAGCACCACCGCGGTTTGAAAATTTGTCTCCGAAGCGACAGCGGGGGCATTTGCACTCTTCCTCATCATCCTCGTCGTTCATTCTCCATTCTCTTTGCATTCTCTCATACTCTTCCTTGTCTCGACGCATTTGCTCTCTCTTTTTCTCCCATGCCGCTGCCTCCTTCGCTTTGTTAGCAGCTCGACGCTTGCGAGCTCTCCTCCTCCTCTGCCTTTTCGCGTTCCTCTTCAAGCTTCTTCTGGCGATCTTCTTCGTCACGCTGACGGCAGAATACTTCCAGTCCAATCTTAGTGTTTTCAGCAGATCCAAGAGCATTGATGTGAGACTTCTTTAAAGTGAAGTTGAGACCGAGAGATACACCGCCATAAGTCATAAGATCCGACACTTTGAAATCATACGAACTAGCAGGCTTGCTTTTGTCAGATTTGTTTGAGCGAGTAGATACTGTCACATCAAGGAACCTCAGGTTCTAAGAAAAGGACATCACTATCTGCAGTCTTTTTTGTATCTAAACCCACGCAGAACTTCTTCTTCTCTTTGTCCCAAAAGCGAATGGTGCCGTTGCGCCCATTCAAATCCTTGTTATCTGACCCAGCAACAACAATGCGGACCTTAAGCTCTCGGAAGATGGTATGATATGCTTTCCTGCACTCATCATCAATAATATCTGCGGCCTGAGAGTCTGACAAAACGCGATCTGAGGTGAGGCCCATTGCCTTTTCCTTGCTTTGACGCAGAAACTCAGCAACAATAAGTTTCTGAATGAGACCAATGTAGTCGTTTTCCTTTGATATCTTCTTCTCCCACAACTTTGCACGACTTTCTTTGGCCTGCTCTTGTTCTTTGACCCACTTGTCAAACTTTTTCGACTTTTTGCTCTTCTTCTTCTCCTTGTTAGCGGCGGCCTGCTGCCTTGCCTCTTGCATCAAGCGAGCAATCTTCTCTTTCTCTTGCCTTGCTGCTTCTGCTGGATCAATCTTTGGTTCCGGCTCGCTCTCATCAGGAATAGATGTCTTGTTCTCAGGAGCCTTTTTCTCAGGAGCTTTTTTACTAGCAGTGTCTGCAGCGGAAAATTGCACTTCTTTTTTCGCCTTCTTTGGCTTGGCCTGTTTGTCATTGGCTACTGCCTCAACTTTCGGAGGTGGTGGCTTCTCCACTACTTTGGGAGGTGGCTCACTTTTTGGTACGGGTGGACTGACTTTGACGGGTTTTGCAGCGGCTTTTGGAGCAGTGGATTTCGGGGCAGTGACTTTCGAAGCTTTAGACATCGTCCTTACAAAAGATTTGTGAACCTCAGACGATTCAGCGACACCAATTGCTCCAATGAGCAACTCATTAAGTTCGAGTAACGCCATCACATTCCCTTCATCGAGATCCTTGGCACCTCCATTCGTAGGATCCATCGATTCTTCTAGTGCCGATTGCACCTTCTTCTGGTTGGTTCGGCACTTTTCGAGCAGTGAAAAGAAAAAGTCCGCATTTTGATGCGCACTTTGTTGCGACTCGAGGCGCAGCTCAAGTGCTGCTCGTCTGGATTGGCCAATTTCATCTTCTGAGATGAGAATGACACCCGGCAGTTCGTCTTCGCTATCATCATAGGGATCGATTGGTTCTTGTGATACTTCCACTTTGCGATGAAATACTTTTGCCGTGGGAGGTACAAACATTTGCCACTGCTGGCGTAGGTGGTTGACGAGGCATTGTTTCCAAACTCTTCACCCACATGTTATCCGCTCCCATCCCACCATTTGCAACACCTCGTGGCTTAACATTCACATGGTGGTGGTGGTGGTTATTATGATGCATATTGTGATGCATCTGCTGACTTGCCGCGGCCGCCACTGCCGGCTCATTAATATCCAAGCCATCAATCCCCAACACTTCGTGCAGCCAATCTGCATCAATGAGAAGATTTTGAGGGTCATCTCCATCCAATCGTTGTTGCATTTGCATCGTAGACGAAAGTAGTCGTATGTGGCGTCATTCCACCATTACCAGATTGCAAAAATTGAGAATTATGAAATCCTCCTCCTCCTCCCCCACCGTTCATTGTTGGTGGATTAATTGCATGGAATGCCCCCCATTCATTGTCGCCCCGTTCACTGCCGGTTGGTTACCAGGGAGTGACGTAAATGCGGGTAACACTTCTTTGGAATACAAGGGTGTTACGCTGCTGTTGTTGACCCACCCTTCTCCGTTGGGGTAGTAGCAGAAGCAGTAGCATTGGATAGATAGGAAGAGTACATGTTGTTCTTATTGATACCACCACCGCCATTGTTTGCAAGACCATTGGAAAGCGGAGTAGAATGATTACTTCCCACCATACCTTTTGCAAATAAGGGAGAATGACCTCCAAATCCGGGAGGGTTTGCCAAGGGTGCAGACATTTTCGTAGTATTGCCCGCAGTGGTAGTTTCTCGAAGTTGTTGTTGAAGGTTGCAACACTTTTTTTCGGGAGATAATGACAATGATGGAAAAATAATCTGTTGTTTCTGCCGATGTGATGACGATGTCGTTGTATCAGTCGATTGAAATCCGCTTGGGGGTGTATTGACAGAATACACTTCGCCCAGACTATTACGTCCTGCTGGGCTTTTCACTACTACTGGACTTTTTGTCATTGCTTCCACTCCTCCTCCTCCTTCCGACGAGGCAGCGGTAGTAGTAGTAGTAGCAGACGACGATGATGTCCGCTGAGCAGGGTGTGTAAATGCACATTTCTTATTTCGGCAACCAGCTCCCCACCGACACTTCTTTTTATTCGTGGCTTTCCTAGATGGAGTGCTGGGGGGAGGCGACGATGCAGATTCTCCGTTGGGAGTAGCGGCAGCAGTAGGAGCTGGAGGAGGGACCACCGTGCATTGCTTGGGGCTACTGCCCTCCCCCGAACTTGGCGAGGAACCCGCCGCCGCCCCCGCTGATGGATGATGAAAATACGGGCACTTTGAATGAAGACATCCATCCCATATCGACAAGGGATTTTCGACTTGTCTCTCTTCCTCTTGGATTTCTTTTGGTTCTGTTTGCTGTTCGTTGCAGTTGCAGTGGCAGTGGTGTCTACCGATTCAGCCGACTGAGTATTTTTCGACGGTTGAGGAGGGTGAACGAATTTACATCCCTTGCCAATATTTCGACATTCTGCGCCATAGCGACAGTTTGTTTGCTTGTTGTTCCGCCGCTTGGGCTTTCCCTTTTCCTCCATGGTGCTTTGTACCATGAGTGGTGATTACTGTGCACTTGATTGAGTACACTGAGTGGATAATTTGCACAAGAAATAATGTTGAGTAAGAGGTAATCACAAGATGTGGTCACAAAAGTTGCCAATGGAAAATTCATGTGCACACCATTTCAAAATCAAAACACACCTACGCTGGACCAAATTCCTTTCGTGATAATGATAGAGCTGATCTATTCCAACTGTCTCTCTTCCCTTCAGTCAGACAACTGTGGTCATTTATTAGATACTTGCCGTCGCTTTGTGATTGGTGTGTCATTTTTGTTCAGTTGCTTCCGTGGAGGCAAAGAAAGACACGCATCCTTCACTTTGCTGTCATAAACGATACCGCAATGCAGAAACAGAGACACAAATCGTATAATGAAGAAAGTGATTTCGTCAGATCACTCAATCAATCAGCCTCCAAAATTCACATGAGCCCCAGCTCTGCCCCAGCTCGGCGCTTGGCCGATGCAATAGTGGAGATATAAGTAGATGCGGTTGCTGCATAAGTTGTGAGAGGAGAGCAGAGATAAGATCTAGCTAGGGCTGCAACCACTTATTCAAGAAGATGTACAGCTTCAGTGGCAGCGGCGACAGCAGCAGTGGTAGAAATTTGCGCTGCATCAACAAGATGAGACTTCTATCTGTTGCCTACATCGTTGTATTAATCCTTACAATCTTCACGCAACAAACATCATCACTGTCATCATCATTATCATCATCATCATCTCGCCAACTCCAAGAAGTCGACGGAATCACCGCCTGCAAAGGCTGCACAGGCACAAACCTCAAATGCGTCGGTCGAACCATCGTCGACACAAACTGTAATGCCTGTGCCACCGGACAAACATTCTGGCCGTGCAATCTCAAAAAAGAATGTTGGTGCTGGGATACAACCGGACCACGTGACGCAGGTGACGAGGGGGGTGAGACAGCTTGCAATGGGTGTGGAAGGGATAGTACCACCGAGACATGTGTGGGGAATCAAAATTCATTAACGCCAGTGTCGGATGAGGACTGTTAGAATTGTATGAATGGGCAGAGTTATTGGCCGTGCTCGGATCAGGATCTTTGTTGGTGTTGGGATACTACCAAGCCAAAGAAACCCCCTGCTCCGATTAGTGGATATCCGGTCAATAATAATGTGGATCCGTGTGCTTTATTCACTAAGGGCATGTTTGATGTGTTTGCGCCGAATTCGACCTTTCCATATACGTACGTTGGACTGTGTGAAGCTATTACAGATTACAATAAGGATCACACGGAAAAAGTATTCAAATGGGAACTGATGATATGATACGGATGGAGATTGCTGCTTTTTTGGGGAATACTGCACATGAGAGTGATGACTTTGAAGCAGGTAGAGAATACTTGGCTTGTGGAGATCGAAAAATAGTCGATGACAAAGTGTATTGTAAGCCTTGTACCAATGATCTTTATGATTGGGCCAACAACAAGTGTTCCGTGAGCATGGTAGATCAGAATGCACCCTACAATTCCTATTGCCAGCCTGGGTTTGAACCGCCGGAAGGCTGCATATGTGACATTATAACGCAGGTGGAAGAAACAGGACCATTGGCAGGGTATGTGGATGCAAGTAAAGTGTTCTATGGCCGCGGTGCTATACAGCTTTCTTGGAACTACAATTACATCAGGGCTTCGTTTGCTTTGACTGGAGAAGCTGATACATTTTGTAATGACCCGGAGCAAGTCGTCCTAAATCCCATGTATGCTTGGGGAACGTGAGTACCTATACATTGACAGTTCTACACTTCGTTTGTAATCCACTCCATTCGACCCTAACTCAAACTTTCCACAGTGCTATTTTCTTCTGGATGGAGAGCCAAAAGGAAGGAACTACCTGTCACAAGGAAGCACTCAATCGAGATTTTGGTGGAACTTTGAATGTGATAAATGGTGGGTTAGAGTGTCCAGCTTATAAAGGCGGGTGGCATCACGACGCCATTAAAATGCGTATCAACCGTTACTGCCACGCAGCTGTTCTACTTGGATTAGAGAAGTTGTCTTCGTTTGGTGGATGCAAAGGATTGACAGACTCGTTTGAAGAATGTCTAGGCGATGGCTGGTGTCCATATTGCGAACAATACGCTGGAAGCTCAACAGAGGAGAGTGGATTTTCGCCTGTAGAAATTGTGGATAATGACTCTAATGAAGCAGATGACAAGAATGACGAAGAAGAGACGGCAATTACATCATCACCGAACACCCGAGGCTACATCTTCACCTTCTCCACCTCCGACTCTTCTCTTCTCGAAAACTAAAGTTCCTACAAAGGTGCCGTCTACGAAAGCTCCTACCATTTCACCGATTCTAGATTCTGGCACTCCAACATTAAAGCCATCCTCAAGGCCGACAAATGAGCCATCAGCTTCTCCTGTGACAACCTCACCTACTGAAGTACCAACTGAGTTTAAAGAACTACCAACCTATATGCCAACAACTCCAGAGCCGACGTTGGGACCTTGTTCAGGGGAAACTTGCCCAGAAGGCCTATGTAGATCTGCATGGGGCTACTGTGGCGATGGTGAAGGTTATTGTAATGATTCTGCAATTTGGAGCCCAACATGCCCTACTGTAACCGCGCCTCCTTCTCCGCCACCCCAAATGATGGATGTATCTGTTGCACCAACAAATTCACCGATTGGTAGCAGCACATTGAATGATGTCTTTGGCATCAGTGACGAGACTGATACAGAAGAAGAATCGCCTTTGTTACCTCAAACTCCTCAACCAACCAATACCCCAACTGGAAGCAAGACTTCAACTCCATTAGGTCCAAAACCCACTGGTGGCAAGAAGCCGGTAGGAGGAAAACAACCGGTAGGAGGAAAACCTAAACCTGCCATCAAAAGTCCACCAACAAATGAACCAACGACTTCGCCAACGCCATTTCCGACTTATTTGCCAACACCTCCAGAGTCACCGCCGACGCAGCATCCATCAAAAGAGCCAACGCCATTACCAACTTCCTTGCCAACTGTAGAGTCACCGCCTACGCAGCGACCATCGAAAGAGCCAATTTTCGATAAAGAGTTATCTTATCCTGAGAATACTTTCTTCTGTGGCAATACCTGGCAAGATGTTAATGATTCCTGCTCGATACGGTGTCCGAGCTCAAAAAGCGAAGATTGCCCTGAAGACATGTCCTGTTTCGCATTTACAGAATGCAATGATAAACTGACAAAGGATGACGCGACTGATAGCATCAATAGTCAAAGTGATGATTCAGGTGGAGCTACCGCTTTGGATATTACATTTGCTCCAGCGCAAGAGACCAGCTTGCCAGAGGGATGTACTGGTAATCCTTGTCCATTCGAGAACGAATGTCGCAGCCAATATGGTTTCTGCGGATCCTCATTTATTTACTGCAATTCTTTGAGTTCTTGGAAACTAGAAGAGTGTGGTCTACTTGGTATAGATGCGAGTGGAGAAACTCACCTATGCGATGTAGAGTTATTCGAATGTTCCAATGGTAAAGCTGTTCATCGTAATCCTGAGGAAGGGTGTGAGTATTTTCAGTGCCCCACATTGGAGGAAAGTGCAGTCTTTCCATCTATATTCAATGTACCAGGGCCTAGTCCACTCCCTCCTCTGCCAAAAACCGACGCTAACAACAATTACCAAGCCCACATCACAATCATCTTCGGCAGTCTTACCCATCGGGACAATTTCAACCTCAGCTAGTGAGTCGGATTCCAGCAATAGTCTTGCGGTCCTCCTTGGCGACAACAATGAAGATGAGGTCGTCGATGATACAGATCAACAAAAAGAAGATGAAAAAGAAGGCGCTCTAGACGAAACAACGCAGCCTCTGTCACCAAATTATGATTTCGGCTCGTTTAAAGCTGATGAATGGCTATTTGTCAACGCTAACTCAGCACACAATAGACATGATTGGGCACGCCAGCTCTTGGTGTCTCTTTTCACTGTACAGCTGCTTCTTCTTCACAATTGAGACAAATGAACATATACGACTCATAAACAATGATGAAATAGAATTCAATTTAGATACATACAAAAATGTTGTTTTCATCTATTCTTCCATATCATCCATGCAATAACTCAAGAAAGAATCGAAATCACAGCAGCAGCACAAGCTTCTGAGGACTGAGGATTCTGGCCGGTAACCAACTTTCCGTCCACGCAGCATTTGCTGTTCCAATCATCTGCAGATTCGTATTTTGCACCCAGCTCTTTCATTTTGCTCTCGAGCATAAAAGGAACTTTGTCCTGTAGTGCTACAGCGACTTCCTCCGAGTCTTTGAAACCAGCCACTACCTTGCCAGCAATTAGAGGAGTGCCATCAGGCTTGTTGCATTGTGGTAAAGCCATGGGACCATGGCAGACAGCCGAAACCACCTTATCTGCTGCGTACATCGATTCAATAGCACTCTTCAAAGTGGCATTGTCATGGAAATCAACACAGGTTCCATGCCCACCGCAACAAAAGATGGCATCGACACTGGCAAAGTCGATAGAGTCAAGTTTGGTAGAGTGGCATAGCTCACCGACTGCTTCACCATCATGCATGAACTTCTTTGCAGCATCGGTGAAAAATCCCTCGCCCATGGAATTTTTGTCAATGGGGATGGGTCCTCCAGCTGGGCTTGCAATGACTACTTCATATCCGGCCTTTTTGAACTGTAGAGAGTTGGCAAATAGAATTATGTGAAATGCGTGAGCACAAGATGATATTCAGTGTGAGCACAGCCGCACATCATCAAACGAGACCTACAACCAAATCTGGCAGCAGCAAGCGGAGCAGGAGCAGCATCGAGCACATCGGTATATCAATCGAGACCTACACAGAAACCTAGCAGTGTTGTTGCTGACTCAGCATACGTATGCACATAAGCATAGCGTATCTTCTACGAAGAAGCACCAAATATTGTATAGCCGCACACAGTTTGCAATGCACTCACCTCATAATAAGGCGCAGCCAACTCCTCGATCCAAAGACCAGTGTCATGGCCTTGAAGGCTGGTGGCGGATGTTGATACTAGGACTACTTTTGTCATGGTGAAAATCAATTTTATGGGGAAGCTCGCCGACAGATTTGGAAGAGGAAAGATCGGAAAAGAGGCCTAAAAAAGATTCCGCGAGAGGTCCCGGGATTTGGATTTCCCGCCATTTTATCGACCTAGATTCGTCGTTTTCACTCTCTCTCCCTTGATTTTTGCTGTCACAATGGCGACGATCCCAAACGCTATCAACACTAACACTAAAACTAACCAACAAACAACATGGTACGAACAAAGAAGCACTTCCGCCCACCATCCTCCTCCTCGTCCTCTTCCGAGTCGAGCGACGGCGAAGGTGACGATTACAATATGCAAGCCGCAATGATGTCACGTGGACGGGGCAAACAATTGGGCAATTTTGGAGGGGGGAAGCAGTTGAGTATGATGAGGGGGAGGCCTGGGGGTGGGAAGCAGCTTAGTATGGCGTAAGTAGTATTGTGAAAGAAATATATTGTTATGATTTATAGGTTGGGCAAGCTGCCTACGCGATGTTATTAATCATCTCTCTCAATACATTTATTATTTACGTGTCTCTAAATTTTGTTCACATACAGCCCACCAGATGATGATAGCAGCGATGATGATGACGAAGACATACAAGCAGCACCCCCACAACAAATGATGCGAAGGGGGATGGGGAAACAGCTACGAGCACCTTCTCCACAGCGTGATGATGACGATGATGACTCGGATAGTTCGGATGAATCAGTCCCTCAGGTGCCTGTGGGGAGTGGGAAGAGACTTGGGGGGATGAGTGGCGGAGGGAAGCAGTTGCGTCGTCAATCGTGAGTGAATTAAAGTTGCAATGCTGACTGACTTGTTTGACATTGAATTTTGATGTATGTTCATCTAATATTATACTATTTGCAACTTGCAGTGCCAACGTTGAAGAGGAGGAAGACGATAGCAGTGATGATAGCGATGAAGATGCACCATGGGAGGTTGCCGCAGCCAATCGTGGACAAGGGAAAATGCTCCGTCCTTCTCCTACTAACAAAAAGAAGGAAGAATCCGATATGGACGAGTCATCGGAAGATGACGAGGAGGAAGAAGTTAAGAAACCTACAGCAGCATCGGCAGCAAAGCCCCCTATATTTGACGACTCGGATGAATCAGAGCCGGAACCTGCCCCAAAGCGGAGAGGGCGTCCTCCCCGTGCCGCTGCCACCCGTGCTTCGGCTCGTGCCAAAACAGCGAAAAAAGTCATGTCATCCGACTCTGATAGTGATAGCAGCGAGGAAGAACTAGAATTGGATTTTGAAACATTCGACACACAAAAGCTAGTACAGAACGATGATGATAAAAAGTATCTCGACTCACTACCCGAACTTGAACGTGAGGCTATTCTCGCCGAACGTTTTGATGAACTCAAGAAACAAGCGGATATTAAGAAGGCTCTTCGTGAGAATAAACGTCGTGATAGGGAGGCGAAGAAAGCAGCTGAGGGGGGACAAAAGAAGAAAAAGACACCGGCCAAGAAGAAGGCTGCAGCTGCCAAATCGAAGAAGGCACCTCCGAAGAAGAAACAAAAAGTTGTCGACGAAGAGGAAGAAGAAGATTTGAGCGAGGAAGAAGAAGCTATCGATACATCGGCTGATGCACAACTTGCAGCGTCGTTGTCTGGAAAGCGTGTCTCTGCGAGAAATCTTGTGAAGAAGGGCAAACAATTTAAGAAGCAAGCTGCGTTGGCAAAGATTCGTGAAAGTCGCGCAAACAAAAAGGTGGAAGAGGAATCTGATAGTGATCTTGACTACGGGAGAGATTCGGATGACTCTGATGATGATTATGAAGAAACCATGAAGCCATGGCAGATGAAGGGCAAGAAGAAAGCAACAACACAACTGCAGGCTGCTGAGTCTTCTGATGAATCGATGGGGGATGTAGAAGAAGAAGATAAGGATGAACCAGTGAAAAGGACAGAAGATGCCGAAGCTGAGCAGGAGGACTATGCCAAAGTTTCTATCCCCAGACGAAGGCTTATTCGTTGGTGTAATGAGCCCTATTTTGTGAATGCCATCAAGAATCACTACGTGCGTATTGGTATCGGTAGAGACAACAAAACCCAAAAGGCATGCTACAGGCTTTGTAAGATTGATGGCATTGTGGAAAAGGATGCGTACACCTTTCCTGCTTCGGAAGGTCAAAGTGCGGTAAGTTTATCGTTGTGTCAGTAAACGCTGAGATCTTCCTGAAATCTATTCTCTCAGCTCACATTTGATGTCGTTTTCCTCTTTAGGTTTCAACTGATAAATGGCTTTCAGTTTCGTTTGGTAAGCAAAAGAGGGAGTTCAAAATGTTGACTGTGTCAGATCATCGTCCAACCGTGGAAGATGTGACAAAGTATGTAGGTCATCTGAAAAATGAACGTGGTACTCATGCTTTGCTCACAAAGAAAAAGGCCAAAAAACTCAGCAAGAAGCAAGATGAACTCGTCAATAACTACACCTACACGAAGGAAGACATCGAAATGCTTGTCAAGGAGAAGAAGAAACGCAACAAGAAATCAGCCAATATTGGACTGGAGAAAACTCGCATGGCTATTACAGTGAGGGCAGCGGAGGATGCGGTGAAGGAGGTTGAGAGGCAGCTTGTTGATGCTGAGGTAGCGAGAATGGAGGCTGATAGCGAAGCCAATGAAATGGTCGCTGACGAAAACGTTTTGGAATTGAAGAAGGCTTTGGAAGAGGCGAACAATAACCTTTTGGAGGCGAAGGCTGAGCAAAACGGAATTATTAAGGAAGATGAAGAACGTAGCAACAAGTTGAAGCAGAATTCAAAGATTCAAAATTGGGATAAGGTCAATAAGCGAGCCAAAATGGCCAATCAAAGTGCTGATTTTGCTGCCTTCAAGGAGCAGCGAGCAAGGGAGCAGGCAGAGGGATCTGGAGAACCCAAGTTTGATCCATATGCACGTCGTAAAGTGAAGCCCAAAAATCTGTGGGAAGTGAAGGGTGCAAAGACTGACGAAGCTGCGGAAGCCACTGCGGAAGAAGAAAAGAAAGAATCTGGTGCACTTGTCGAAAAGGACGATTCCAATGCAACCAAGGAAGTAGATAAGGAAAACAAGCGAGATGACATTCCTGACCCACAAAAGCAAGAACTTCCTGCCCAAAGCAATCAATTTGCATATGATGATGATATCATGATTGGTGGTGACATTGCCAACCTTGCTGGGATTGGACTCAAGAAAACAAGCACACGTATCAGGCAAGGCATTAGTTTAGAGGATTACCAAAGTAGGAAGGCTGCTGGCACGCTTTAGTTGCTTCAATTGATAAAAATAATGATGGCATTGCATGACTTGATTATGTGAATTCTCCTACTTTTAGCTATTGTATCCTCATAGCCTCTCCCCAATACTCATTGTACTCAAGTGCATGCATCAAAATCTAAAGCATGCAAAGGGGGCTTCTCTCTTTTCTCTTGCTTCACGATTCAAGACAGAATTTCATCCGTTTCATATGTTGCATTGAATGAGTTGACCTCATTGCATTGAACAGAGACGCTATTGACCGACGCACCTGCTATTAGTACAATAATTATCCACCATGAATGACTACTCAATCAACGGCTGGGACAACGAATACGCCCGCCTCGCAAGAGCAGCATCCCAATTGCGCACAATATCCCCCCACAACAATAACAACAACAATAATTCGGCCCAACAAAAACAAGATCAGGCAACCTCCATTCAAACCGGACTCAATCGTCTCGATACCCAATTGCATAATTTAGAAAGTAGCATGACGGTTAGTTCGGTGGAGGCGGGGAGAAGGCGGGGATTGCTGGATGGATTGAGAGGTCAACTTTCGGAACTTACTGGAGGCAGCAGTGCCAGTGGTGGTGGAGGTATTGGTAGACCACCAGCAGGAGGGGGACAATCCGCCACCGCAGCAGCCCTCCGCCACCAAGACGAACTAATTGACGACCTCGCCATAGGAGTCGGACGTCTCAAAACCCAAACTCACATGATTCACGATGAATCCAAGGCACATGTCCACTTGTTAAATGAGATGGATACCAATGTCGATTTGGCAAATCAGGGATTGGAGGATGAGACGAGGAGAGCGATGAGGTTGAGAGAGGAGAAGAGTGTTTGGAGGTTGCATTTGGTGATTGTTGGGTTGAGTGTGTTGTTGTTTTTGTTGATTTTGATGGGGCTGTCATAGGTATAGAGGAGGAGAAGTGGAATGATTGTTTGGTGAAATTAATGTACAATATAAAGGGAGGATTATACAGGCGCAGACTGAACAACATGATACAATTAGTGTCCATGACAACCATTGTTATCTGCTTTTACTATTCTATTTCAGCGTCTACAACACCAGCTATTAACTTTTGTCCAGAACGTTGGCTGGGGCTACGTGGTGATTTTCCCAACATCCAATCCGACACTTCCTCCACCAATGTATCCAATACTTCTTCATTCCCAAACGATGCATTTTGAAATCCCCCTGTAGCTGCATCTGCCATCACTCGGGCTTCTTCTGGCAGGTCCAAGTCATCCACTCCTAATTTCAAAAACACAGGGCTGAGATGTGTGCCTGGAAGTTTCGATACAGAAGGCTCTCCCTCTTCGAAGCAATCTAAGAATCGTGTACTGCTATCAAGATCATCATCATCAAATTTGAACAATCGTATCTTGTTCAAAACATCCTCACTGAACTTTGTCTTGACAATGCGATCCAAATCATCCGGCGAGGGTGTAAACTCAAGTCCCACCGCACCAATCGCCATGCTTGCCAAATCAAACAAGGCATCAAACGGTGCAGGTCCACACCACCTCCCTGAAATCCCGTATTACCTCCCTAATTCCATCTCATTGGCAAATGATCGAGCCATAGTAATAGTCTCTGCAAAGCCAAAGTTGTTAAAGCTTACAAATCCCAATCCTGCTAATTCTTCACCGATTCCAGTGGCAGCAACCCCAATAGAGTGGAGTTTGCATCCCAAACTGTGACCAATAGCATACTTGGGCAGAGAGGAGGGGTACCCTCTCGAATCTTCACATTCAACTACTGCACTCTTCATTCTCGACACTGCCTTTTGCGCTATACCAAAGTGATCAAGACCTACTTCATATGGAATTGCCACAACAGCCGCGTTGGTTCGTTCCGCAACACGCTTTAGGAATGTCGAATAGGCTATATGCGGGAATTGACCGAGTACTGCCCCACCCAAGAAGAAGATGACACACGAGGGTGCTGCTCCCGATGCAGGTTCCAACAAATACACAATCTCAGGTGTGGTAGTATCCTCCTCTTTCAAATCCATGACGGTCCATTCGCCAATCTTGTTTTTTCCATTGGCAGTGCTAGTTGATAGTTCCCATTGTTTATCTAATCGGGCTAATGCAGTTACCAAGTCTCCTCCGATGGCATCTGCTGGATTATCGTTGTTATTGTTGCTGGATTGATGTAGATGAGATACTTCTTGACGTTGGGTGTTTGGAATTGATATTATTTGTGCGATGATGGAGCTGCCGCTGCTGGACACTATTATGTTGTTGTCGTGGCCGGGTTAGACTGAAGGCATCTCCGAATAGTGCTGCTCTGCATGTAATAAAGGCTAATAGCCCCAACAAGGATGCTCTGGCTTCCATCTTTTCAGTTTATGTGTAGATGAGAGTGGATGGTGTCGTGATCCTCATGGAGAGCTTTTTGTTTCTTTTCCTTTTGTGAGTCAGAAGGGATGTAAAAGTCGTATCGGTTTGTAAAGCGAGAAAATTAGCTAAGTGCACATTGATTTTGAATTTGACGCACGTGCATTCAGTCATTGATACAAAAAATGCTCTTCACCTGTACAATACTTCTGTTGTCTGTATCAATCTATCATAGTTCTGTTCGTTCACTCCAGTATGTGGCAAACTCTCATCTTCAGTGTGAACTTCGCTTCCGCCAGCATTTTACTTTACCTTACAACTCGTGATGGTGGTTCGCCATTATACCGCTCTCCTGATATCAACATCAGCCTAACAGCACCAATATCATGTCATGCATTTTATTCATCAGGTCCACAACATAAACAATTCAAAACATCACTTCATAACAACATTGACCTGTCATCATTTTGTGCCGAAGCTGACATTCAACAAATCAACCAAATCCCACAATCCGACGTCACATCATCATCGGCACGAGGATGGATGGAACACATAGAGCAAAGAGATGGACCCAAGTATGGAGTAGGAGCGTACACCGTACTTCGATGTGATGCGACACTACAACCTGACATGAATTGCGAATGGAAGATTTGGGGAGAGAAATTCCACATGGATCGATTATCATCTTCGTTTCAGACACTTACTACCAATTTATTTGGTGCTACTGAGAGTGCTGGAAGCTTTTATGGAGGTGGCATCACATCCATGTCGGGAATGGGAAGTTCAGTGCACACTGAGTCCATGTTTACAGACTCTATCGAGGAGACACGTCATGTGATGACTATGTTACTTGAACAGGCGACAAAGTCAATCTGCGCCAATTCGTACAATTCACCAACATGAGGGGAGTTTGACTCATACTTTAATGCTGACGATATTATGGACACCATCCTCTTCACAACAATCTATACCGTTGGTTCGAGGACACGCAGCATTTGCTGCCATTGCGCCTTCGCAACCATCAACTACCACCACCAACAGCATTGATAACGAGTCACATCTATCTCTACCTACACCCATAACAGCATGTGTCGCCATTCCAAATCAGCTCACACCAGAGTCATTATCAATCCTACCACGTCGTCACGGCATGAACTCTGAATCTGCAACGTCAAGTGGGGTCAAGTGCCAGTGCCAAGGTATCCTCATGGTGTCGCATCCGTCGCCTATTGGAAGATCCAAATAGGTACAAACCACCGGGTGTTGGTGAAGTTATCCTTGTTCGAAAACCCGAGACTGAGAGGGGTACCAACATCATGACGTATTCCAATGAAAACTTTATTGATACGCTGGAACTTTTGGAAGGGCTTATTTCCAATTTGTTTGTCGTGTACAAAGATGGAACTGTCCGTACTGCACCTGTAGGATTGGTTCTACCCGGCTATGCAAGGCATTTGATTATACAAGAGTTGAATGAAAGGGGAATAAAAGTAGACAGTTCCAACCCTCCTACAATTCAAGATATGAGGGATGGACTTTGGTCAGAAGTGTTTGTTACTTCGGCGATTCGATTGGTGGTTCCTGTAGAACGGATAATCATGCCGGCGACTGGAGCAAATGTTAATCCTTTGATATTGTGGGAGGCTCCGAATGATGAGTATCGTGCAACACGAATGATTCAATCTGCCATGTATCAGAGAGGTTGTAGACAGGCAACAGTGAAAAATGTTGTTAGCTATATATGATTAGCTATAAATATAAAGCAATTCTTATGCTTTTGTCTGCTTTGAGAAGCTATCATGGATGGCAAGAAGTGCTTCCAATGATTCAACATCCAACGATTGAAGTCGACTCAACAAGTCATTACGACGATGAGTTTCGTCTTCAACAGATATCTTTCTATTGAAACCTGGTTGTAACTTGGACAGCTTCTTGTTCACGTTGTGACTTCTCAAAAAGGCGGATGTGTTCTTCTTCTTCCTTTTAATCTTTAACGCCTTTTCGATTGGTGTTAGATCGTCTAGATAGAGTAAAATGTGTAACCGAATGCTCTCTGGTAATATAGAAATAGGTGCCAATGACGTTGGCGTTGGTGTTTCGAGGAGTGATTGACCGTATTCGACACCTAGACCGTTGAGGAATGTGTTCAAAGAGAAGCCATCGGTACCTTTCTTTGCTTGATATCTACTTGCAGGCAGTTTTACCTTCACAAGAGGCTGATAGGAAAGATTACCCCCCTTTGTGGCGACTTGAAGTAACCAAAGTGGCTTGGCCTGTAACGTTTTTGGGTGGTGCAATCTTTCCTTTCTTTGGTTTTGTTGCAGCTGCATCTTTTTCGCCGAGGAGGATGAGTTTTGGTGTTCATTGACGGCTGAGGTGATACCACCAATAAGAGAATGATCCATATCCACGTCAAATGTCCCAGTTTTCAATGAAACAAAACCATTTTGCTTCTTTCTTTGCTTTCCATCTTTTGGTCCTACACGATAGATTAATCTTGCATGAAGTGCATAGGATGGATCCGTACCCACATCAAATGCAGATGATAAAGGAATTTCAAGAATCTGAGATGCTGTGGATGGAACGTAAACGTCGTTCTGGCCACTTGATGATTTCGCAGGCAATCCAGTCACATGTCCCACCGTAACGATACTATGTTCACAAGTCCCTTTATACTCGAGACACTGCAAGCTGCCAATGTGAAATGTCGCATCGTGCAACTGCAGTTCATCACTATCGACATGCTGATCTTCGCAACAAATAGATGTCGCGTTCAACTCCCAGAAGCCAAACCTCAGACCAAAGTCACCCTCTGGTCGCGGCCGCAGTGCGTGGATACGTATGGTAAGCTTTAGAATGTGAATATCTGAAATGTAAATTGCATCAGGTTGCATATACGAAGGGAACGAATCGCTATCAAAGCTTTCATCAGAAGACGTTGTGTGGTGGGGATCTTCCTCCTCTGACGCATTATTTTGTATGGTCTGCGTGTTGGCATCGTTGCTCTGATTAGGCTTCTTTGAAGTTGATAATAAACATTGACAGCAAGTAGCCAACAGCTTCCAGATGATTCCGATCCACACTTATTTCGATGGGATCGGTGATGGAAAGTGAAAAGACAGATCCCAGGCAACGGCATTACTGTGTCATTTGTTTGCTGTCGATGATGTAGGCTTTTCTATGCAGGCATTCCAACACCAAGCACATTCTTCAAGCGGTGCATGTGATGTAGGGCAGCCACTGCGGTGGCAGTTTTCGAGCAATCCAATGAAAATTACTCGAGAAAGGAATGGATTCTATACCATTGGAATCGACATTACGTTCAGATGCTGCCAACTTATCACTCGCCGCTTTTGTACTCCTCTGCTCAATCAGCATCTTTTGCTTGTTCGCATGGCGAGTGAAAGTAGCTGGATCTATGTAATCTACCCCCATCAACATCGAATCCATGGTGAAGTCTTCGAATTCATCACTCAACATATTCTTCATGTCTTCATTCGCCTACGCTTCTTTTCTCGATTACGAACCTTGCATGCAAATCAATCCCAGAGCAGCGGAAACAGAATGCTTGAGAAGAGTCCAAAAAGCGTCGACGAGCCCATTTCTGCTCATTGTGGGGTTGAAAGTTTGATCTCTTCTTTCTTCCATACACTACATCAGAAGCATTAGGTCGTTGTATTTTGAGCCATAGTCCACCTTCTGGTCCCTTGCCAGTTCGTATTCTTCTTCTTTCGTAGATGTAGCAGAATCCTGTCCAGGCCTTTCGGAATGCGAATTTGAATCATCTGCAACAGACGCTGAGTTGTTTCCCCGCCGTTGAGGTTTGGGCAATGGGGTATCTGCAGTATTGCGCTGGAAGACATCCATTAAATCATCACCACTCGTTACAGATAAGAAATCTATACCCAACTCAAACACGGTGCAGTTGTCACATGAATCTTTTGATATGTCGTCATTCTCGTCATTCTTCTCGAGAAGAATCCACTTCTTCCGGAAGAATGAGAGTTACTCGACAATCCCTCAGGAATAACATTGGAATCATTGATAGGACTTTTGCAAACATACTCTTTTGTTTCACCTTGTCACCTATTGTTGCATTTTCATCATTTTTGGAGGTGGCGCTTGGTAAATCAGCCTCGCTAGAAGCTGAACTTGATCTCTCAAAAGACTTTGGCTTGGAAGCTTTGCTGGGTGACGAGCTCGCCTTCTTTTCCGAAACAGACTCTTTCGGGCATTACCTCCAAGATCAAATGAGCATCTTCTACAGTGATGTGGAGCTCTTTGTCAACTACTCGAATGTTCAACGTGCCGATAACACCTCCTGCGCCTACTACAAGTGCCATATCGTCTTCAATGATGCATTCTTCTTCGATTTCAATGTATGAGTCTTGATCATCATCGTCAATATTGTCATCAAGGGGAAAGTCTGATAGAGGATGATCCAAATATTCGCGCTCGTCATCGTTGCTGTTATTGTTGTTGCCAATGCTATTATCATCAAAAGAGACTGATTTACTCCCTTGACTCCGTTGATCATCATCAAACGGAGAGACTTGACCTGTGCTGAATTGCTGAGTCTTATAGACATTGTTATAATTTGACTTTCCATTAGTCTTTGCAAATTGCAGCTGGTATACCACAAAATCCACTTCTCGATTGTTTGGGTGTAGATGGATTGGATGATAAGTATCCAGCGTCGGAATAGTCGTCACTAAAGACACGTTCACGATGATAGGATTGTTGTAATGGCTGTTTCATCGACTGTGACAACAATGTTTGTCGTTTTCATCAATATTATCATCTTGCACAGATGATGGTGGTGGTGGTGGTTCATTGAATAATGGAAGTTCAGCTTCAAAAGGCACATGTTTTCTTTCCAATTTGACTTTCCTCCTATTACTAGCTCTAGGCGTTTCACTTTCATCTACGACTGCTGCAGCTGCTGCCGTTGGTGACGGCGGTGTTTGCATATTACCATCATTCTTATTTCTCTTGACCTTTTTCGTAACAACAACAGGTCCGTTTGCGCTTCCCCGGTAATTTGACCAACTCCATCCCCTCACGAAGTTTTACATTGGACAATTGTACACCCCAGCCGCTGCTAGTGCTGCCACTTCCCTGTCGAGCGTTATTGCCAGCATTATTTCGGTCAGAAGTGGATGCAGCTGACCAGTTGATTCCTTCGAGCTCGATGTCATCGAGGTAGGTTCGTAAGAAGTTACGTAAGTGTTTTGGATAGCAGAGTCTTGGCAACGTATGAAAACATTATTATTTCGAGATCTACTGCTACGAGCACCCACGCGCTTTAGTCTGTATTTTTTCGCTCTGCCGTCGGTTTATGATGACTTCAATTGCTAGTTAACAGATGACCATGTAACAGTAGACCAAACCTAATTTCCTATATGGTTGGCAGCTATCATAGGGACAATGTCGTCATGGTGATATCTAAGATTTTGAATTTTGTGCCTTTTGCGCCGATTGCCGATCTCGGGGTGGGGAGTAAATTTAGGCTTGGCTAATTTTGGGGGGTACAATAAATCGGAACATATCTATAGCTTATTCCCTTGATTATAGAGGGTAGCTATTTTACGCCCCTGAATTTGGATAAGGGATACAATTTCAATTGGTAATCTAATCTCTCATCATCATCATCAAACATTTTTCATTCCGCCATAAATTTTGTGCAGTAGATAGTTTGCGTTGCCTGCATGCAGTTACATGTTGATAAAACCATCACTATCACCATGGCAAAAGAAAAGAAGAGATCAAAGAAGCAAATGCTATCAAAGGAAAGAAGCCTAGAAAAGAAGAGAAAGAAGAAGGAAAAGAAACGTAGTAAGGAGAAGAACAACAGCAAGTCTGAAGAAGAGGAGCATGAAAAAGAGGATCCGACCATCAACGAGAGTACTGCTTCGACAAAGGGAGCAATACCTATCAAGCTAAGTGCTGGAATTGATCCTACTCCAGCAAGGCACAGGATGGTCATGGGGAGCAGCATTTGCCGCGGCAGATACTATACGACCAGACGAAAAGGAACTCGATGATGATTTTTTGTCTCGAGCTGCTGAAGCCGATGCGGCAGCTTCCAGTGGTTGGGGGAAGGGAGGTATTGTGAACATTTCTCAATTGGCTAGTAGTCATGCGAATAAAGCATCAACTGAGAAACCAAAAGATGTTTCGGGGAGAAAGAGGAAGAAGTCTGAATCTAGCGCAGCTAGTAGTCATGTGACTAAAGCATCAACTGAGAAACCAAAAGATGTTTCGGGAAGAAAGAGGAAGAAGTCTGAATCTAGCACAGAATCAAATAATCATGGTAGCGACGACGATGATGACAACAATAGCATCGCTTCCATTAACTCAAGTGAAAGTGTACTGGAAGGGAGAACTGCAGTCCTACCTGGTGATGACGAGACAAACATTACCATGGTATTAGTTGACAAGCAATCTGGATTAGTCTACTCTTCTGGAGAGAGAACAAATGAAGGCAAACGATTGCAAATTGGCAAAATAGCTGGAGGAAGTATCGAGTTTGATACAAATGCAATAGAAGAGATGAAACGTCTTGAATCTGGTGATAATGGACCCTCATTTCCTTACAAAACTGATGAGGATGACCACTGTGAGACCCCATTGCAAGCATATGCTGATATTCAATCCATTTTGGATGCATTGTGCAAGAGCATGGGCAAGAGCAAATCGTCGCTGAAAATATACGATCCATACTTCTGCAATGGATCTGTCGTAAATCACCTGAAATCATTGGGCTATACCAACGTATCCAATAAGAAAGAGGATTGTTATGCTGTTTGGGAGACACAAGGAGAGCCAACGTTTGACGTGTTTATCACTAAATCCACCTTACAGTGCGGATCATATTGACAAGCTCATGACATACATCACGTCAACAAAGTTTGGTACCAAGCCATGGCTGCTACTGATGCCCAATTGGGTCCATAAGAAGGACTATTATGAAAATTCCACCACCAAGAATCAAATCAATGCCAGCTACCCTTTCTATGTCGTTCCAAAGAAAAGATATGTATACGTGCCACCACCAGACTTTCGTGAGAAGAAGACTTCCGACGTACACAAGAAGAGCAGCCCATTTGTATCAATGTGGTATGTGTGGGGAGGTACGTCACAGAAGAATGATGCGTTGATGCAGGCATTTCAAAGGAGTGATGCTGTGAGTGTCTGTGATGTGGCAAGGAGCAAGAGCGCCTTGAGAGATTTGAGGAGAAATGGTAGCAGCAGCGGTGGCGGAAAGAGAAGTAGTAAAAAGAAGAAGAGGAAGACTAAATAATGATCTAAGCAGCATAGGTATAGGTTGTAGACTATTGCTCTCTAGAATACTGTGATGTTGTGTATTGTAGTCATTCGTTTGCACTGTAATGTTCTCGATATGTGTTTAAGTTCCAAATTATTAAGGCGCGGGAATAGAAGTCAAAATATCCACCATCCTTACCAAGCTGTACTCTTTACCCTCAATCTTGACTTCATTTCCAGCATAATCCCTAAACTTGACAAAATCTCCCTCCTTGCAAGGCGGAGTACTGAATTCACCAGTACTCGTCATCCTTCCCTCACCAACCTTGGCAACCTTTCCCTCACATGGATTATAATCCTTCATAACAGTCTCCGCAACCACAATTCCACTGGATGTTTCCGTCTTTTGTTTTTCAATAGCCACCAAGACATAATCACGGCATGGAATCACATTTGCCAGTGTCATGCGCACTCCTTTGTAATAGAGTAGAACATCATCATCACGAATCATAGTCACCGGTTCTTCATTGTAGTTCATATCATGCCCATCAAACTTTCCAAACAGTACAGAGTCACCAGTAGTCACAGGGTTGGTAATTCTCACTCCAGTATGTGGATGGAGCTTCCCCGGTCCAGCAGCCACAACCTCTCCCTCGGTGGGGCGATCCTTGGCTTGATCTGGCAAGAGAATTCCACCATCGGTTGCGTCCAATGTATCTTTTGTGCGGACCAAGACGAAGTTACCGAGTGGTGTGATTGGGCCGCGAATCTTTTTGCCGTCGAGGAAACATTGTTTTGTTAGTTCTGGTGTTGATGACATGAAGAGTGCGGTTGATGAGGAGGAGGAGGATGATATTTGGGTAGAAGGGAAGTTTGTGGTGAAGGCCGATGTGGTGGCGGCAGCCATTGCTGCTACGAAGAGCGATGTGTAGGATGGCATCATGGAAACTAGTTGATTGATGGTTGCTCGTGTTATTGTTGGGTCTACTACCTACGAAGCGGAGCTCATGGAAGTGATGTTGTTGAGTGGAGCCCGATCGATGATGGCGGCGCTAAAGACGTCAGTGAAACAGTTGTTACATTTGACGTGTATGTAACATAAAACGCGGACTCAGAGTAACAATGGTAACAAAAAACGTTGCTGCAAAACTGCCGTACTTACGGATCCGTAGCATAATAGCTGAGTGAGGTGTGAGAATACACGATGTCATCATCTAACAACAAACCGCGGCGATGGTCTCCGCTGACCTGCTTGGGAACAACGAAACTCTCGCCATCCGGCCTCATACAACTCGAATCCGATGCTGGCGAAGTAGAAACACAATGTCGTACCAATTGTGAGCTTCGCTATGAGGGATCTGGTCCGCTGCCAAAGCCTGTAGATAACTCATCTGGATTCACAGATTTTTGGACTGCAATCGATGTAAATCTTTCGTGTCACGTTACTACGCATAGAATAGTTTTAGTAGATGAAAAGGAATCAATAGCGGGCTCTATTCCCTATCCACTGGTGCACACTGCCGAGGGTAAAGGTGGGCCTTCCTTTCGTTCTCCAAAGGCATCCTATAAAATTGAATTAAACACACTCGCATGGGGAGAACTGCTCATTGTATTTCGAGGTGGAGAGAGACATCCATATTCACAATCAGGTAAAGATAGAGATGCAGCATTGACTGCAATCCACCGTGCGCAGAAACGTAAGGCATGGGAAGATAGAGAAAGACAAGCAGCGAAGGAAGCGGCACGTCCAAGTCAAACTATTACAGCTAGAAAAGTCGGCGTTGATGCTATCATGACAAAGAATAAGCTTCTGCTCAAGGAGAATGCTAATTTGGCGGAGACAGCGTTTGGGGGCAACAACAAAACTACAAAGCATGTATCGAAAAAGAAGGGCAATCAAGAGGATATAGATGCGTTCATGAGAGAGGCAACACCGTTATTAAAAGTGATTCAAAAATATACCAGTACAATTGAGCGTGAACGAAGAGCTGCAGCTTCAACAAACAATGATGCTGCCAAACAACACAACGACACAGAAAAACTTGTTGCAATGCTGGAAAACATGGGTATGACATCTGCACTCTCGGAAAAGCAATCAGGATCCATGTATCATAAACAACTTGCTCGTCAAATTGTCGACTTTTTACGACACAATGACAAGCTTACTAAGGCAGGAGGTATGATGACGCTGACAGATGTGTACTGCTTATTCAATAGAGCAAGAGGGACCAACATGATTTCTCCCGATGATCTGCTAAAAGCACTCGACTTGATGAAAGATTTGGGATTGGGAATGTCAAGGAGATCATTCCAGTCGTCAGGAGTCTTGGTCATTCAGGATGATGCGTTTGATGATGAAGTAATGGCAAAGAAATTAGCCGATTTGGCATCGTCTTCAATGAAACAAAAAGCTGAACCCACAGATGATATTGGTGGCATCACTGTGATTGATGTTAGTAGAACACTCAAAATTCCGGCTCTTCTGGCCAATGAACAACTGCAATCAGCTGAGCAAATGGGTTGGCTGTGTCGAGATAGCACAATTGAAGGGATGAGATATTTTCCAAATCTGTTTCAAGCTGCTACTTCATGCTAAACATCGCTACTGAGCGAACTAAAATCAGTAAAAGCATTGTTCGTTAACCCTGTCTTAACCCTATCAATGAGAACACTGTTTTCCTTATTGGGTGGTACCCCAATCAAATGCTGCGTCTTCTTCTCACACATCGAAATGGGGAAGTCCTGAACCAGTCGCAAGATCCTTCTTCAACCAGATGTCGGAATCAAAAACCATTTGTTGCCTCCAACCTCCCACCTTTCGAACAAGTAGCCCGATAGGTTGGCAAGCGAGTAGTTCTATTTAATGCAGCTCCAAGCCACCTTATAACTTCCACCCTTAGTGACATTTTCCTTGCAGGCAAGATGGATAAGTATCGGTTGGTGGAGGAGAAGGTGATTGGGGCTCCGGGCTTTGACAGAAGCAGTGCCGATGCAAAACCAGCAAATACAAGCACGGGCGGGTACTATGGAGGACATTTGTGTTGTGAGAATAACGCCACAAGCAAGGCCGCGTAGCTGCATAACAACTGCGATGAACATATTGGTAAGAGTTCATCGTGCATAGTTGGAGCTGCATCGTTTGCTTTTTCATTTTTCTCTAATCATCTTCTTCTGAAATATGCTCTTGTCGTAAACAGGAAAGTGGTAGCAATCACGTAGAGCTCAGGGCCATGGGCAAAGCTATCAACAAGGCTGTAACGATTGCTGAAATTCTCAAGCGCAAAATGCCTCTTCATCAAATCACGACATTATCATCTTGTGAAATTGTCAACGTCTATGAACCTTTAGAGGAAGGTCTTGATACCGTTGTCAATCAGCATTATGTGAGCTGTCTCACGATAACATTGAGTAGAGATCTCACTTGTATCGATGTGAATGACAAAGGATATCAGGTAAGTTCAATGAGATCGCAGTTGTATATTAACTTGATATTATACGAGTGTCTCATCCACTTCATTGTCTTCATTATGCAACATAGCCACCGCTTGAGATCCAACCCGGTCAACCAGTAGATTACAACACTGGCAAGATCGTCGCTGCCTCTTGATTGTTGTCGATATAAATAATCGTCTAAAAGGTAGAACAAGATGAGTTTGTTGAGCTAATGAGCAATGGAGGTAACAACCTTGAATGAAGCAACTTAAAGTCGCCAAGATATGTCATATATGCATAGCAAAATTCTTGGGCTCTGTTCTAAAATGGCAGTAGAAAGGAATCATCGAGTTTAGAACTCGTCGTGCAAGGAAAAGTACTCTATGCAAGCTTGCCCATGAAATAAACCTGAATTTACCAGCCTTTACTACCAAATGCTATATAGCAGTCCTATCGATATGATTGGTGCTAGGCACGATGTCAAAGATGTGGTGGCCGACGACGTTTGCGCGTTTACCATTTTGTCGATGCAATAGTCTCCAGTATTGTTTGAAGAATGGCAAATGCAACCGGTCACACCACAAGTACCTTTGTTTACGCATGCAATTCCATCCAACTCGTGTTACAGGCGGCCATCCCAAATTAGACCTCATCAGATCACATACGAGGCTGCAGCGTGGCTGATACATGTAAAAAGGATTTGAGTAGTGGTTATATCCTTCTATACTATCGTAACCGATCACAATGGGCCGCTAAAAGCTGTTGAATGCCATATGAACAGCGTTAGATACGATACAGTGCTAGAGTGTTGCGGGCGGCCATCTAGTGCTTGCGGCCATTCCAAAGTGGACCTCATCAGGTCCCCTACGAGGCTGAAGCGTGGCTGATACACATATAAAGAGCTTGAGTAGTGTCATATATCCTTCGATACTATCGTAACCAATCTCAATGGGCCGCTCCAAGCTGTAGATTGCGATTCTTTCAGCGTTAGATACGATATGGTAGTATGTAGTGCTTGCAGCCATCCCAAATCGGGCCTCATCAGGTCACCTACGAAGCTCTAGCATGGCTGATACACATATAAAGAGCTTAAGTAGTTGCATATATCCTTCTATACTATCATAACCAATCTCAATGGGCCGCTACAAGCTGTAGATTGCGATTCTTTCAGCGTTAGATACGATATGGTAGTATGTAGTGCTTGCGGCCATCCCAAATCGGGCCTCATCAGGTCACTTACGAAGCTCTAGCATGACTGATACACATATAAAGAGCTTGAGTAGTGTCAAATATCCTTCGATACTATATGGTCTCCAGTATTGATTGATGAATGGCAAGAGCAAAGATCGAATCACAAGTACCTTTGTTTCCACATGTAATTCCATCCAACTTGTGTAGCGAGCGGTCATCCCAAATTGGACCTCATCAGATCACCTACTTGCGAGTCCCAACGTGGCTGATACACATATAAAGAGCTTGAGTAGTGGTACATATCCTTCTATACTATCGTAGCCAACTGTAATGGGCCGCTAGAAGCTGTTGATTGCTCCATCAAAGCGTTAGATACGAACTGCTGCTAGAGTGTTGCAGAGGGCCATCCCAAATTTATTGGACCTCAAGGTCACCTACGAAGCTGCAGCGTGGCTGAAACATGTTAAAAAGACTTGAGTAGTGATATATATCCTTCTCAACTATTGAGAAGTAACCACCTATAATGGGCCACTAGAAGCATTTCATTACTCCTTCAAAGTGATAGATACGAACTGCTGCTAGAGTGTTGCAGTCGGTCATCCAAAATTGGACCTCATAAGGTCACCTACGACGCTGTAGCATGCAATGCTTGAGCCGTGAAAACAACGATTCTATACTATCATGGCCAGCTATGATGGCACATTACAAGCTGTTGATTGTCATATTCACAGAGTGAGATACGATATGGTGCTAGAGAGTAGAGCTGGCGGCCGTCTCAAATGCCTCATCAGGTCACCTACGACGTTGTAGCGACGCCCATACGACCAAACAATGCTTGAGCCGTGATAAAGATGCTTCCATACTTTCACGGCCAACTATTATGGGTCACTAGAAGCTGCTGATTGTCATATTCACAGTGTGAGATACGATATGGTGCTAGAGAGTAGAGCTTGCGGCCATCTCAGATGCCTCATCAGGTCACCTACGACGTTGTAGCGACGCCCATACGACCAAACAATGCTTGAGCAGTGAAAACAATGCTTCTATACTATCATGGCCAGCTATGATGGCACATTACAAGCTGTTGATTGTAATATTCACTGTGTGAGATACGATATGGTGCTAGAGAGTAGAGTTGACGGCCGTCTCAAATGCCTCATCAGGTCACCTACGACGCTGTAGCCACGGCCATACGACCAATCAATGCTTGAGCCGTGATAAAGATGTTTTCATACTTTCACGGCCAGCTATGATGGCACATTAAAAGCTGTTGATTGTCGTGTTCACAGTGTGACATACGATATGGTGCTAGAGAGTAGAGGTAGAGCTTGCGGCCGTCTCAAATGCCTCATCAGGTCACCTACGACGTTGTAGCGACGCCGATACGACCAGTCAATGATTGAGCCGTGAAAACAATGCTTCTTTACTATCATGGCCAGCTATGATAGATAACTAGAAGCAATTGATTGTCATATTCGCAGTGTGAGATACGATATGGTGCTAGAGTGTAGAGCTGGCGGCCGTCTCAAATGCCTCATCAGGTCACCTACGACGCTGTAGCCACGCCGATACGACCAAACAATGCTTGAGCCGTGATCAAGATGCTTCAATCCTTTCACGGCCAATTATTATGGGTCACTAGAAGCAATTGATTGTCATATTCACAGTGTGAGATACGATATGGTGCTAGAGAGTAGAGCTGGCGGCCATCTCAAATGCCTCATCAGGTCACCTACGACGTTGTAGCGACGCCCATACGACCAATCAATGCTGAAGCCGATTTAAAGATACTTCCATACTATCATGGCCAGCTATGATGTCACATTACAAGCTGCTGATTGTCATATTCACAGTGTGAGATAAGATATGGTGCTAGAGAGTAGAGCTGGCGGCCGTCTCCAATGCCTCATCAGGTCACCTACGACGTTGTAGCGACGCTCATACGACGTTGTAGCGACGCCCATACGACCAATCAATGCTTGAGCCGTGAAAACAACGATTCTTTACTATTATGGCCAGCTATGATGCCAGATTACAAACTGTTGATTGTCATATTCACAGTGTGAGATACGATATGGTGCTAGAGAGTAGAGCTGGCGGCCGTCTCAAATGCCTCATCAGGTCACCTACGACGCTGTAGCCACGCCGATACGACCAAACAATGCTTGAGCCGTGATCAAGATGCTTCAATCCTTTCACGGCCAATTATTATGGGTCACTAGAAGCAATTGATTGTCATATTCACAGTGTGAGATACGATATGGTGCTAGAGTGTAGAGCTGGCGGCCATCTCAGATGCCTCATCAGGTCACCTACGACGTTGTAGCGACGCCGATACGTCCAAACAATGCTTGAGCCGTGAAAACAACGATTCTATACTATCATGGCCAGCTTTGATGGCACATTACAAGCTGTTGATTGTCATATTCGCAGTGTGAGATACGATATGGTGCTAGAGAGTAGAGCTTGCGGCCGTCTCAAATGCCTCATCAGGTCACCTACGACGTTGTAGCGACGCCGATACGACCAATCAATGCTGAAGCCGATTTAAAGATACTTCCATACTATCATGGCCAGCTATGATGTCACATTACAAGCTGCTGATTGTCATATTCACAGTGTGAGATACGATATGGTGCTAGAGAGTAGAGATTGCGGCCGTCTCAAATGCCTCATCAGGTCACCTACGACGTTGTAGCGACGCCGATACGACCAATCAATGCTGAAGCCGATTTAAAGATACTTCCATACTATCATGGCCAGCTATGATGTCACATTACAAGCTGCTGATTGTCATATTCACAGTGTGAGATACGATATGGTGCTAGAGAGTAGAGCTGGCGGCCATCTCAAATGCCTCATCAGGTCACCTACGACGTTGTAGCGACGCCCATACGACCAAACAATGCTTGAGCCGTGATAAAGATGCTTCTATACTAACATGGCCAGCTATGATGGCACATTACAAGCTGTTGATTGTCATATTCACAGTGTGAGATACGATATGGTGCTAGAGAGTAGAGCTGGCGGCCGTCTCAAATGCCTCATCAGGTCACCTACGACGTTGTAGCGACGCCGATACGACCAAACAATGCTTGAGCCGTGAAAACAATGCTTCTATACTATCATGGCCAGCTATGATGGCACATTACAAGCTGTTGATTGTCGTATTCACTGTGCGAGATCCGATATGCTGCTAGAGTGTTGCTCGCGGCCATCCCAAATTGGACCTCATCAGGTCACCTACGAAGCTTCAGCGTGGCTGATACACATATAAAGAGCTTGAGTAGTGGCATTTATCCTTCTCTACCATTGTATCAAATTATAATGGACCACTACAAGTTTATCATTGCTCTGTTCAAAGCATTAGTTATGATATGCTGCTATAGTGGTGTTGATAACGCCATCCAATTGTACCTGATCATGTCGGTCTAACCCACGATGATTTCGTGGGTTACGGTCATTTTCGGGGCATTGATACTAAACCAGATTGTCAAATGCTGTTATTGCACTTAATAGATGTAAATGTGGAAACGATTCTTCCGAAATGGCGATGATTTTGTTAGCGTATGTACATGGCAAGATGGCAAAACGTTCGCTCGATGAGTTGCTCACGAGTTTAGAACTCGTCGCGAAAGAAGAAGTGCTTTATAAACGCTTGCCCACAAAATAAACCTAATTTACCAGCCTTTACTACCAAATGCTGTATAGCACTCCTATGGAAATGATTAGTGCTAGGCAAGATATCGTTGAAGTGGTGGCTGACGATGTTTGAGCTTTTACCTTTTTGTCCATGCAATATTCTCCAGTAAAGTTTGATGAATGGCAAATGCAACCTGTCACTCCACAAGAACCTTTGTTTCCGCATGTAATTCCATCCAACTCGCAATTGATCCCTCGTTGCGACACGAATGTATCTGAAACCATGGAGGAGCCTTCAACCTTGCCTCCAATCAAAAACAGTGCCGGTATCTCTTGTTCTGCCAGTAACATCGTCTTGCAAAGTGTTTCGTTTGCCACTGAGCAAACTTTCGTCATCGCTCGTTCTGTGTTTCTCTTTCCATCTCCGTTCAAGTCTTGACTTGCCACGAATGCTTCGAGACTGAATCCCCATTTGCCTCGATATACTTTTCTTCCGTCTTCCACTGTGATCTCGGTCCATTCATTTGTGGAATACAGGTTGTCCTTGTAGATTGAACCTTCCTCGTAATTGATCTTCATCCATTCTGAACCGTTGTAGCTCCACCAAGTATCAGTATAAGTTTCCAGCGAACGAACCTCTCTATTGCCATCGGTTCCCATGTATCCTCCTCCGGCAATAACCATCTTTGACTGAGAGGTTGGATCGTTGTTGTTGCTCGTCCAGCTCGTACACCCATGAAAGGCACGTCCCGCCCATACTGTAGAATCAGCCATTACTCTCTCCCAGGTCTCACCATCTGTTGTTTTCCAAACGTCATTTCTTGTTCGAATGCCTTCGTAGTCGGGATTGTCTTGACCGTGTCCAGCTAGACCACCCAAGATGAACAATGCCTCGGACGTGTTGTTTGTAAACTCCTCTGTTGCATTAGGTAGCGGAGCTATATCCTCATTGACGGAATGAGCAATAGCACATGCGCCAGCTCTCGGTGTCCAAGGTGCATCCTTCATCTGAGTCCACTTTATTGAGTAGCCAACTTCTTTTGTTCTGTTCTTGACCAAGCTCCCTGCCCAAACAGTATTGGACAGAGGCGTTCCTCCAAGTATGAACAGCTTTCCTTGAAACACCGCCGTACTATGATAAGCTCGCTTCGGCCATGCGGCATATCCATCAAAGTACCATCGCATCCCGTCGGTGGACAACCAAACATCGTTCGAAGGCATTGGATTGTTTCCTCCTGCGAGCACCATCACGTATGCGTCTCCATCTTCGTCATCGAGTACATCGAGAGAATGCCCGTAGCGAGCATACCATGGCGCCGCAAAGCTACCGGGCTTGGCGTCCCAGTTGCCAACGCCTTGAATGTAGTCGCCATATAGCTCGACTTGATTCCAAATTTTGCCGTCTTTGCTATAGAATACGTCAGAGTTTTCTTTCTCCGTCCGTCAAATCGAAGCTGCGGTGTGAATCAGGAGTATCCTCCAGTCAGCCAGAGGCACTGTGTTGATGGGCTATCGCCGGGACATCGGAACACGGTGGTGGCGTGACTGTGTCGTGGACTGAATGTTGTTCCGCGTTGAGGTAGTAGCTGCCAATTTTTTGTTCCCTCTGACTGGAAGTCGCTCATCATTTCGTAGGTCGACATTGCTACCGATGACGATGTTATCTTGACCGCTCGCCTCGTAAAGAGCGGCGAAGACGAAGAATAGAATGCAAGTGAATAGGCTGAGCATTTTGGAGTGTTTTACTTGAATGGATGAGAAAGTGCAAAGGCTGCAAACTCTACAAAGGGAATTGGCTTGCACAGGAGAGAAGTGACTGTGACTTCAAGCTTAATTGCGCGATTTTTGAAGGTGCAGTGAAAGTCCCAAAAAATAGATCAGATGCTACTTATCATACCTACGCCCTGAAAACATTATCAGAGTACTCGAAGCGAATCATTCTATCTTTTCGAACCTTATCTCACTTATTTAATTGTTCAGCTTCGTCCAATAAAACACCCCTCAATGCTTCCACTTGATTTGCCAATGCGCCTGCTTCACCTCCACTTAAATTTTTCAGCCCCAACTTCCCAGCACCCTCTGCATTTGTCAGTGCATCGTAAGCATTATTCAACTTTGTCATATTATCAGCATCTGCTGGTGCTGCCGCCGCCTCTGGAGCATCATCATCAGGTTTTGTCACTGCATACGTCGTAGGAAATCCCATCATTGGTGCAGCCTGTTGCATAGTTGGCGCCGTTTCTGGCGGTCCGGCTTCCATTGCTGCCTTGTGAGCTTTCAATTCAGTTTCAGAAATAACTTTGTTTGCTCCGGATGCAGCTGCCATTAGTGCCTCGCGGAGGGGAATCATCATCACTTGACGCTCAGCTGGGCTGGCATCTTGATACATTTTTAGTGCAGCTTCAACACAGGCAATTGATCCAGTCATGGGATCGATTTGCGATTGTACTGCTGGAGCAGGTGCTGATTGGATCGGTTGTGCAGGCTGGGCTGGTACGGGTGGTTGCATTGGTTGTGCCGGTTTCACTGGTTGAACAGGCTTGGGAGCCTGAGGTGTGGCAGCTGCAGCAGCAGTAGAAGGAGTTCCTGCAATAAAATCTCCATCCTCTGATCTTAAAATTCCCATTACAGTTTCCAATGATTTCTCCAACCGTTGTGCTTCCGCTTCACGGAGTCTTCCGGCACCAAATCCTGGTCCACCACGTTGTTTGAGTAACAATCCCTGGAGTGTACGAAGTTCCCTGCGCTTTTCATCTTCACTCAAAGCTCCTGGTAGTGCTTGTTCAGTTGCTTCTTCCGATCTAGTTGGGGTAGTCATTGCGGGAGGAGTAATAACCTTTGGTTGCACTGGAGCAGGTGGTTGTTGCTTTGGTACGGGTGGCTGTACTACTGGAACACTGGAGCAGGTGGCTCTTGCATCTTTGGTGCGATTGGCTCTTCCACCTTGGGAGCAGGAGGAGTTACTTGAACAGGTGTAGGTGGTTTTGAGACCACCTGCTCTGGTTCTGGTGGTG
The DNA here is from genome assembly GCA_018806925.1 of Skeletonema costatum. NCBI lineage: Eukaryota > Bacillariophyta > Thalassiosirophyceae > Thalassiosirales > Thalassiosiraceae > Skeletonema > Skeletonema costatum. The sequence continues at coordinate 88,533 of JAHBBA010000896.1, read as the reverse complement.
ACTGCTGAACAGCGCCACCTCCTTTTCCACGCTTTGCCTTCATCTGTTCCAACTTCTGCTTGTAACTAACACCACTAGTGAACTTTGACGTTGTACTATCATCATCACCTCCTAGTTGCATCCTCACTGCACCCTCAATCTCTGCCCTTGCCTCTTGAATATTCTTCTCTTTTGTATACGGATTATCGACCCACCCTTCCCTGATTTCTTTCACCGTCTGATCCGTAAAGACTTGATTTGCAGTCTCTTTATCACCTGATAGCCATGCACGCTTGCGTACCCTCGAATCTTGTTTCAGTTGCGCAAAGTATACATCGGCAGTGTTCGATACAGCGTAAGAATCAGCGTTGTATCCCTGAGGACGTGGATCGTCTCCACGTTTGGGGTTAGGTGGAAGTGGTGGTTCCCACGGGACAGGTTCCAGACTGGGAGTGGTCTGTACTACTGGTTGTTGTTGCATCGGTTGTTGCTGTTGAGCAGGCGGTGGCGTGTACGCTACGAGGTTTCCATTTGTATCGTACACCATTGGCATGCTGACGGGATTTCCATTTGCATCAAAGAATTGCTGTTGAGGAGGAGGGGTGGTGGTGGTTGTTGCATCTGTCCTGCTGGTCCAAGAGGTGACATTCCAGGAGGAGGCCCCGCCGCTGCGGTTTGTTGCCTGAGTTCATTGACATCTGTATCTTCCGCCAAGCCCATCTTTTTCAAAAGCTCGGGACTGGGCCCATTTTCGCCATCGGGAGAGCTGCGTAGTTGAAATGCACGAGTTGTTCTTTTGGATGGGGCGAATGCATCTGTGACGGTGCTTGATAGGAGAGCGACTCCGGCGGCAGAATAAAGGCTGAATTTAAGGATCATTGTGGCTGAATTTTGTGTCTACTACTTTTGCTCACATGGAGATAATAACAAAGCTGTCCGATTAAGATTACGGTGGCGTGGGTCAAGCTGTTAGCTAGTACTATGGAGTTCGTTGCATAGTGGAAGTTCGAAGATGGACGGCTCGCTCTTGATGTTGATTTGATGTTCGTGCGTAGGGGGAAGAAGTACAACAGAGATGCGAAACTTTAATCACGACGCACCAATCGGGACTGATGATATGAGATTATGAAGAACGATTTCGATTGAATCATTGGCTATTTACTCATTACCATTAATTAATCTCTCTCTAGACATATTATACATGCGCAACTATTCAGTGGGACAGCACCTACACCCAGTGTGCTTAATACAATAGCAGAGTCACAAGAATCTGCTCCTAGCATCCTTACAATGAATATATTGAGATTCAAATAACTGTTGTACAAATATCATGGAGTGGACATCATTCTCCACAAATGCCATTCTCCCTTGGTTCAGGTATGATCCATCCATCTATCCAAGTTGTCGCTCGTAAAAGGTGCCTGAGCTCATTCCATTACAAACACAATCATCAGCTACAGTTGCTGTTCACGCCACCCCATCTCCTCGACGCTTAGCCTTGATCTGTTCCAATTTCTCCTTGTAACTAACACCACTACTACTAAATTTCGTACTCTCGTCATCACTATCATGCTGCATCCTCACTGCACCCTCAATCTCCGCCCTTGCCTCTTGAATATTCTTCTCTCTTGTATACGGATTATCGACCCACTGATCCTTAATGACTGTTACTGTTGGATCCGTAAAGACTTGATTCGCAGTGTCTTTGTCACCTGATAGCCAGGCACGCTTACGTACTCTGGAATCTTGTTTTCAGTTGTGCAAAGTACACATCGGCAGTGTTTCGACACGGCGTAAGCATCTTCGTTGTATCCCTGAGGACGTGGTTCATCTCCAAGTGTTTTGGGGTTAGGTGGGAGCGGTGGCTCAAATGGAACAGGTTCCACGCTTGGAGTAGAATCTTCTGGACACAAATGTTGCATTAGTTGTTGCTGTTGCATCGGTGGATCCGGATCCTGTTGCATCAGTGCATCGTAATTCATTGATGGCACCTGTTCTTGTTCTGGTTGTTGTTGCATCGGTTGCTGTTGAGGAGGTGGTGGCGGGTAGAATTGTACAAGGTTTCCATTTGCATCATATACCATTGGCATATCGATAGGATTTCCATTCGCATCATAGAATTGCTGCTGTTGCATTTGTGGCTGTTGAGGTGGTGGTGGCACTGCTGGGCTGGTGCCTGCTGAGTTTCAGGAGGGGCTTGCTGCCTGATATTTTCATCGCCCATCATTTTTCTCAAAAGCTCAGGAGTGGGCCCATAATCCCCACTTTCATTGCTGGCATTTACCGAGGTGGATGATGATTCCAGTTCCTTTTGCATTTGAAGTGCTCTCCACTCATTTATTTTCGCCCGACTCTGCGATTGAGCCTGATACTTTGCATTCACCTCGGCAATTTCATCTGAACCTCCGGATAAGGAAGAGAGGAAATCACTATTGTCCCAATCTCGATCGAGAGAACTGCGTACTTCTAATAGTGCACGAGTTGTTCCTTTGGAAGGGACAAAGGCATCGGTGGCTGCGCTGGATATGAGAGCGACTCCGGCGGCAGAGTAAAGGCTGAATTTGAGGATCATTGTGACGGCTGAAACATGCGAATCTGCTTGATCCGATACCAATGAAGCTGGTGCTGGTGCTGGTGCTTACTATTCACCCAACTCTATGGTATCTTTTGTTTATTCAAGAACATACAATAACATAGAAAATAATGCAGAGTTGAAGCGCGGAAGAAGCTTTTTGCTTGATGCATGCGTTTGCGTTGACATTTAAAGGGATACCCTCAATAAAGATGCAGTGGAAGTAAATTGAACTCCCTAGATATAAGCATTCATTAAATTCTACAACAACTATTGGTGAATAATACTTAGTGCAATCATCCTTCGATCTGATTACCTGGGTGTTACACTTCAGGAGTTATTTAGTCTGTCCCTTCTTCTTTTTGGTCTTTTCATCTCCGACTGGCGCACATCAGCCATCATCCATCATCACTTCTTGCTGGCATCATCATCATGATGTTCGTATGGTACCACTAAGACAAACAAATGGCCTCATCAGTGGACGCCATGATGCTCTCTCTCCTGATATGCTCCTTATTATCAGTACCAGCATACTCGTTTCAGCCAGCAGCTTCAATAATACAAAACAAACACATATTATCAATACATCAAGAAACAAATCATGCATCAACATTCCGTTTAAACGGATGGGTCACAAGGATCCGATGGTGAATGGGAATGGGAAGAAGATGATCCCACATCTGCAGCGGCTACACTTACATCGACACTCACTCCAGAATCAATTGATGCTACAGCCACGCCATCTCTACCAGGCGGGTCGTTCCGCCCAAAACAATCATTAGGACAGAACTTTTTACGTGATGGGAATACTGTTGCAAAAATTGTCAAGGCATTTGTCAAGGATGCGACTGAAACGTTGGATAAGAAGAATGGCGTGGAGAGAGATTTGACGCAGTCTGATTTACGTGCTGTTGAGTTGGGACCTGGGGCAGGAGCTCTTACTGACTCGCTTGTACCGGCGTTGGGAAGCAATAATCTTCAATGCATTGAAATTGATCCACGTTCGGTGGAGTTGCTTGGTGAGAAACATCCGAGTCTTCGTGTGTCTCATTTAGATGTGTTGCAGGCAGATTATCCGTCTATTGCCGACGAAGAGGGAGGTCCATTGTCTATCATTGGCAATCTTCCTTACTACATTACTAGTCAGATTTTGTTTGCATTGGCTGATGCTAGTCACACAAACGCTGTTAGAAGTGCCACCGTCACTATGCAATGGGAGGTTGGTAAACGTATCGTCGCTCCGACGAGGTGCAAAGATTATGGTATTTTGAGTGTCGTATTTCAACTCTATGCTGATTGTAAAATACACTTCAAGATTCCGCCGACAGTATTCTATCCTCAGCCAAAGGTTGATTCTGCATTGATTGGTTTGCATTTTCTTGGCCCTGGTCAATTACGACGTCGGTTGGCGGGTGTTTCGCCGGCACACTTGCGAACTGTTGTTACGGCAACATTTCAACAGCGGAGAAAGACTGTGAGGAATGGATTGAAGCAGTTGGCGTTGACTGTGTACGAAGGAGATAAGGAACGAGTGCAACAGTTCTTTGAAAGTGAACCACTACCATTGCCTCAAAGTGTGCAAGATGCCATTGATGCCGGAGATGAGTTTGCCTTGGCACAACAGTTACCGTCTGACTGGGTTAAGAAGCGACCTGAAGAGTTGACGCCAGGACAGTTTGTCGAAATAACAAGATTGTTGTATGGGACTGCTGGAGCTGAAGAGAGTCCACTGGGTAGGAAGGTATGGAGGAAGCTAAAGCATGGGACATAGGTTGTTTAATTCTTTTCGACTCATTTACGAGCGAAGTAATCGTCTTCGCAACGGCCAATTTAGAATCATACTAATGTTACATTGTGATCTCTTCAGCTGTACATCTTTTCTTGCCAATCAGCTTGCCAACAGTAGATAATTCTTGAGCACTGAATCTCTACTTCTGCAAGTGAGAGTAGACGAAATGATTGCTCAGTTGGTAATCGTTGTGAGTTCCAAAAGAAGGATTGGGATTGAAAACATTCAAGAAGTGGTTAGAGAAAATAACTTTCTCTACTGCTGTTACGTTATAGAGTATGCTTGCAAGGCTTCAGGCGTCGTCTCTCCCTTCGCAATTTTACCAAAATCAATCATCACCATCTTTGCTTTGGGCTTAGACTTCAATCCTTGTCTTGCAAGATCGCATAGTATTTGTATCGTTGACGTACCGATCTCAGAAGTGATGTTTTGTGAATTGTTCAGCAATGAGTTATCAGTCATCGCGGATCGTAGCCAGCTCTCAAGGACCGCATTGGGTTCACCGGAAGGTGATTCAGAAATAATGTGCAACATGATAGCAAACAGGCACTCAGAGAGTGACGGCCAAAGGATTTGTGGAGCACCTCCCGATATGCCACCGATGCAAGACTTGGTGATTGTTTCTCCATGCTGCAAAAGGAGGTTGTCGATGGTTGATGAATAATTTCGAAGTACCCTGACTTTTGTTGCCGGCAAATGAATACTTTTCCATCCTATAAACTGTGTCAGAAATACCAGAGCTGATCGAGTTGAGTCAATTTCACCTTGACACTCGGTGAGACATGCAGTGCCAAGAGAAAAGAGAGACGGTAGCTCGGGGCATTGGCAAAGTGCCTCCCGGACAGAACAGTAAATATCTTTGTGCCACCTCAAAGAATGCTTTGATAACCTGAGGGCACTCACTTGGGCCTTTCGTTTGAACATATGCGAATGTTCGCTGATAAATGTGTGACAGAAGTTGTGTAAAGAGCGCTGATTTGCTTTGCTCGTCAAGCCCAGCCGCAGCTACAATCTGCTCAGAGTCAAATGACTCAACTGCGGCCGAAACATAATCCAATGCCGATGCACAAAATGTTTCTTCGTATGCCTGGACGATGAAAGAAATTATATCTTTGAAATGAGGTCCAATCAGAGTCGGGACAGCATTCAATAGCTGGCTGTGGACATCGAACAGCCGACTTAGCACGTCTTCGTTTCGTCGACAGTTTGAGTTGGTAGAGATATCTTTCAAAACGGGCCAAACCGCAGTTAGCACATCGGTTAGAACGTGCGTCTCTCCGATTGATGCGTCGCAAAATCTGATAAGTTGCTTCAAAACTCCAAGACATGATATCAACGTTTGAGTGGCTGATTCTACCTGACTTGCTGCATGGCCACTACTATTATCAGAGGAAGAAGCACTAATTGCATCCAACGAAGACCGACATCGATGCAATGACGGCATTGCGACGGAGGTCAAAATTGTTTTTGTTTGAGAAGAGTCTTTTAATTGTACACAAACCCTCGCACATCCTTCTGCTACATTCTCCATAACAGTAGCATTGCATGATGATAGAGCTGCCTCCATGGATTGTGTAAGAGCTGTAGATATGAAATTGTAGGACGATGGATCGGCTCCGGGCGAAGCAGCAGCTTTTGCAAGTTTTGGACCAACAGAGATCAGTACAAGCCGCATTCCTTTGCCGGCAGCTTCTGTTGCCGCAGGCGTAGGGAATTGCAGATGCAAGGTACGCCAAAATTTCTAGCACTGATTGCGGTGGACAAGAACTTGCCCAGACCGTGCTATAACTACCAAGGAAAGTGCACATACCTGACAGGACGAGATGGTGCCGACTGGAGGCGGGACTACTACAGATACTCCCCACCAATTGCGTAAGACCAAGTGCTGTAGAATTCCCATCTGATGAAACAGGGCTGTCTCGGCCACTACTCACGGCATTTGCAACAGACTTGACTCTCGCGCATGCCTCTCTTGAAGCTGCACAAAGACAAATCAGTGCCGCTTCGATAATCTCCCAATCATCGCTTGATGTGGCCGTTACAACATTCGCCAGTGTTTCTAAATATGCAGAGCGCAGTAAATAATATGCACCGATGAGTACATCTGTTGCCATACGCCTCATTTCATCAAAGTCGGACGATTCAAGTTCCAGCTCTTCTTCCCAGGAGACGAACGTTGGAGGGAATGCAATCCGATTCAAAATCACTTCCACAAGTTGCATATATAGCGGTGCTGCAAGCGACGGATGTCGATCCGAAGTGGGTATATCTTGCAATGCCAACCAAACTTCCAGCACGGGCAATGCAACAGTGTGAACAGGATGGGCTTGTAATTCCAATAACAATTGAATCAAGTCGAATGATCCCTGCAGTTGACATGTGGAAATGTCCTCCATTTCTTCTCTTGCCAATGTACTTGCCAAATTAGACAATGCCACAGTCGCATCTTCCCATAAATGCATCTCTGAATTTCGCAATGGTGCAACGAGGAACTCAACAGGTGCCTGTATGGAAGAGAGCATGGATGATACAGCAGATCTTCTCGATTGGGTACAAAAGTCGGACGTGTTATCAAGACACGCAGTCAACACGTCGGCAGATTGGATTATCACATTTTCGGCATGATGTGCTGTCGACCATTGTCGTTGTTCTGATTGTGATGAGAGCAGCGCCACCAATTGAGAAAGGAATGAATTTCCAGTAGTACTGTTGGACGGTGATGTTTCCATTAGTCGAGATATGGTGATTGATTTGCATATCTCTGCCCATTTTCGAAGTGATTTGAGTGTCAAGCACAATAATGAATCTTGCCTTTCTCCTCCACCATTGATGAAACCACCTATTGACAACTGCAACGTATCTAGCATTGCATCAGCAGCAGACATATTCGTGGCATCAAATGGCATTTGCAATAATGCTTCGATATCTGCTGTTGGTAAATCATTTCGGGATTGAGCCTCCCCCGGAAGATCTGCAAGCAATGTCAAAGACACTGTTGGAGAGAATGGTCGTATTGAATTTTCTACGTGATTGGTACCATTATTCATACCCAAACTCAAAGCAATCGATGTTTTGCAATTGAGAATCATTTTCATCACTCCTTCATTCAGACATTGCTGTGATGAAGATCGTACTGCTACAGCCGCGACTGCTGTACAACATGCCCTCATCAATGTAGCTGTATCATTATCATTTGGTTGTTGTTGACTACCATCACCAAACGATAACAATGCCGTAATTAACTCTTCAAAGACACATCTTGCCAAATTCACATGCTCACGTAACAACCGAATATACTCGCGCCGTATTTTACTACAGAACAGAGTGAGTAATAATAACTTTGCTCCATTGGCCTCTCGCTGGGTTTGCTGTTCTAAATTTGCAGATGGTGGTTGTTGTTTGGAGGAGGGAGATGTTACGTAGGCAATTTTTTCAATAATGTTAGTCTCAGATGGCTCATTCGAATGAGTAGCAGTCGAAGAAGAATGAGAAGTGGCAAATGAAATACGAATGATGTTGATGTATGCCTCCCAACACGAGGTGTCCAACGGCGATGCTGCAGTTGATCCAGGGGAGGATGTCCATTGCTCTAAAGACGAAGATGCCTTGGATCGCTCTTCGGAAGAGGAAAATGGCCGTGTTGTGATTAGTGCTGCCTCGATCACTTGGCGTTCTAATGCGCCGATGCCGGCGATGTTGTCCGTCATGTTTTATTGAGGCGATAGCGAGTAAGCCCGACTTTGTTTCCCCGTGGTACAATAACAAAACAATTTCATGAAGAGGCAGAAGAAGAGGATAGAATAGAGGAGGGAAATGATGGGTGCTGATGGCGAAGTTTGGCATACTAATTCCTACGCAAGTAATTGTGCGTCACCTGATATAGTTGAAAAGAAGACAAAAGAGATCACTTATTTTTCTTCAACCATGTCGAGCAAACAAGCAGTAGCCGCAGCGGCAATAGCCAGCACCATCCTCGGAAACCCGCTGCAGCTGGGGTCTTCATCATCGTCTTTATCAGTCGTCGCATTTTCCACTCCGTCACATCATCATCATCATCGCAACTATGCATCGACTTTCCTAAAATCATCTGCCGTGTCAGAATCTCCATCAGTCTCCACAGATAACAGCGATGACGGCGATGATAGTGATAAAACCAATAACAGCAACAGCAAATCATGGTGGAAAGACTTTCAGCTTAAAGATTCTACCTTGGCACCCTCTGTCATCAAAGATTTTCCTATTCTCGCCACATCATTCGATGCTGATGGAAAAATTATATCCCCTACTCCATCGTCAGATGCTGATGGCGCTGATGGCAAACAAAACAAACGACTAGTCTACCTCGACTCAGCCGCAACATCTCAAAAACCCAATGCCGTCACCTCCGCCCTAACAGCATACTACGAACATGCCAACTCCAACGTCCATCGTGGAGCACACGCCCTCTCTCGTGAGGCCACGGAACAATACGAGTCAGCACGAGATAAAGTCGCCTCCTTCATTAATGCCAATAGTCGGAATGAGATTGTATTTACAAGTGGTGCCACTGAAGCGATTAATTTGGTAGCTACAGCATTATCAAATACGTGTGGACAACCTCCAAAGAATGCACGTGATTTGTACTTGACCAAGGGGGATGAAATTATCATTACGGAATCGGAACATCATTCGAATATTGTGCCGTGGCAAATGGTTGCGGAGAGGACTGGAGCGGTGTTGAAGTATGTCCCGGCGTGTTCGGCTACGGGTGGGTTTGATTTGGATGCCTTTACAGAGTTGATTACACCCAATACAAAGTTTGTGAGTGTGCAACATGTGTCGAATGTGTTGGGGAGTATCAACCCAGTGGATGAGATTGTGGAGATTGTCCGAGCCAAGGCGGCGCCGGGAGCGAAGATTATGTTGGATGCGTGTCAATCTGTTCCGCATATGGGTGTGGATGTCCAAAAGTTGAATGTGGACTTTATTGCCGCAAGCGGCCATAAGATGTGTGGCCCAACGGGAATTGGTTTCCTTTACGGTAAAGAATCTGTTCTAAACTCATTGCCACCATACAAAGGAGGTGGAGAAATGATTGATGAGGTATACATGGATCACTCGACATATGCACCTGCCCCAGCGCGATTTGAGGCGGGGACTCCGGCCATAGCACAGGCTATTGGGTTGGGTGCCGCAATCGATTATCTGAACAAGATTGGGATCGAAAGAATACATGATTATGAGGTAGAATTGGCGGACTACTTGAGAAGACGATTGGAGGAAGTCAAGGGAGTGACTGTTTTGGGCCCACCTGTGGGAACGGAGCGTGCCGCGCTTTGTGCATTCGTAACTGAGGCGGTGCACCCTAGTGATTTGGGAACATTCTTAGATGTTGAGGGGGTTGCAATTCGAGCTGGACATCACTGCTGCCAACCTCTTCATCGGGCGTTGGGATACAGTCATTCTGCGAGAGCTAGTCTTTACTTTTACAATACAAAAGAAGATGTTGATGATTTCATTGCTGTCTTGGAAGACACCCTGAAATTCTTTGGATCGTTGGGTTCGGATGCAATAGAAGAAGCTGACTCTGATGATAATTTTGTGCCCCTATTTTAAGCATAGCAATTATTGAATACTTGATAAACCAACCAATGCAATGTAGAAAGACAGAAGCAGTATTGTAGGGTGATATGCAAAGTCAATTCACCTCCAACCACTCTTTTCAGCGGAAACGAACGGGCACATATCCCAAGGATTTATTTAGCCCCCTCAGCAGCGCCCGCGGCCAAAGACCGGAGAATCGAGAACCCGACTGCAAATGCTTTTGCATGCAATGACATTGTATTCGTTACATGCACCATGGCAAGAGGACGCAACAACAATCGAACAAGCCACGGCGATGGAGGCGGAGCCATCCACTCTGCCAATATGGCCATCAACAAGGAAAATGATTTCAAAGAGGGCGTGAAAAAGTTGCAAAACCGTGCAACCATGACGGCAGAATTGCTCACCGAAGGGGGCGAAATTGAAACTTTCTTGATGGAGGCAGACCCTGACAACGCTGAGGGATTTTTATTAGCGCAGCGCAATCGTCTCAAAGCTATTGCGGAGGGTAATGCAAAGCAGTGGGATGAGATTGAAAATTTTGTTCAGGCGGTGAAGGATGTACGTGGTGATGTCCAGCGTCAGAATCAAAGTGGTGCAGCTGCCGGTGGTGAAGGAGAGGCTGCGGCTGCTGGTGCCGACGAGGCCCCGGATTATGAGCGTTCCATTCAAGAAGCCGTTGAAAAGGTTCGTCTAGGTAAAGAGAGTGATCCAAACCACGTGCCCCTCGAAGAACATGAGATGGTCATGTCGTTAAGAGAGAAACTTGGAGAGAAGGTCAAGAAGAGAGCACGCAATGATGATGATGACGATTTAGAAATTGTCAATAATGTGGGCTCAGATGATGTTCATGCATTGAAATGCCCCATTACAGGCATGTTCTTTGAGGACCCCGTTAGGAATAAGGTGTGTGGGCACACTTATGATCGAAAGGGATTGAATCAATTGTTTAGCACTAGGAAGACGAAATGTCCAATTCCAGGGTGCTCAAATAATACGCTGTCCTTGGGCCAGGTGGAAGTTGATGATGAAATGAAGTTGAAAGTCAGAAGGCACAAAACGAGAGAGGAGGCAGCAAAGAAGAAGAGAGATCTCGATGAGACAATGGATGATGATGAAGAAGGCGGTGGGTACACTGTGCTAGAGTAAATGATTTCTATCCAATCAGCTTGTGTGCCTGTATGTTGATGGTCTCCTGCAACTCTATATATTATGGAAGGAATACTTTGTCGGTCTTCCAGTCCTAACTGTGTTGCTGGAGATATAATATATATAACTAATTTACAATCAATAGAACTGTCGTTTCCTAACTGCTCCCGATAGTTGCATTCTCATCCTCAATAATAAGAGTATGAAATGATTGGAAAGGATCATCATAATCTTGAGGTTCAGCATTAATCCGCTGGAGCAACGTCTCGGAAACACCATCTATCATTCCCGGCTCTCTATCTCGCTTCCGGATCGAGTAAAGCAACATCATAGATGGGACAATCGTTGGGATCCAGCAGTTTCCAATCCACCATCCCAATCCCGACTCAAAGGTGCTGTCCGGTCTTAAAATCCGACTTGCAAAATCAGCTGCCATCCATGCTGATCGAAGAGCGTAGGACAGCGCACAGAAAAAGATGGGGATGATCATTTTGGTAATGATGTTTCGCTTGGCTCTTGATCTCACTTGACTAAATGTTGGTAGTGAGGAAATTCGTTTGTAAACCATACCTCCACAAATGGACACGACAACGGCGTGGATTCCCCACCCTGACGACTCGACAATGAGAGTAATTCTATGAATTTTGGAAGTGGATCGAAACTCGTGAATGTCCTCTGAGTGTCCAGCAAGCAGCACGACTGCTTCAAAGATCGAGCATACAGTCACAGCAACGGTTGCAAACACCAGAATCAACGGAAGCAGTGTGAACATCACTTTTTTCTCAGATGCACCCGCTCTTGCTTTCGATGTGACATTAAACCAGTGTATCGTCCCAATCACAAAGGTCGTAAACTCTAATATCCCCCGTCCAACTATATCCAGCAATGTGTAATTCAGTTTGTTCGAAACATCAGTCCCCACCATATCTGCATATCCCACTCCCTGAACAATCATGGTAATCCAAAGCATGATATGAAGTAACCTTTTCATCGTGAATCCATCCGTGCGAAGGTGATTTATAACTACTTCTTCGTCTTCTTCCACAAGGATTTCTTGCCCTTGTTGCTCTTTCTTCTTGCAACACTTGGACCACCACCCTGAATAATGGTATAAGAGTCTCCATGAGACGATAATCCAGAGGATTCCGGTTATGCAGAGGCCAACTATGCCGGAGATGCGAAAGGTTAAGGTTGGACCGGCAGCGGACTGTAGCTGGGGTGGTGTTGTGTCGACATCAGTGTGCAAGTAGCCATTTTGTTGTGCGTAGAAGATAGTAGCATGTTGCGCGTACATCGTAGATTCGCCCGTGTAGGCTGAAGCCTCGGTATCACCGTCACCACCACCACCACGTTCCATTGCAATAGAGGAGGCTAAGCTCATTTCATTAGCACCGGCGTAGTAAGTACTCACACAGAAGCTACAATGCTATTGTACCACTCGGCAGAATAATAGAAAAGCCACGCGTCCGGTTTCGTTCATTTCTTTATGTCCGTGACAGAAGGGTCAACGCGCGCTTTTTCGGAGGACCTACCGAGGGGCCTCGGGAACCCTCTTTCGGGCCCTGCGATGCGAGCCTCAAAATTCGAAATCAACGCCATCCATAACAACATTGCCATCCAACAATCCAATAGCAAATCCATCCACCAAAATGGCAGACAACGGCCCTCCTACGGGAGGGGGCGGCGGCGCATCCACCAAACGAAGACGTCGCAAAAGAGGAGGCGGCGGAGGCGGCAATAAGGACAAAGATGCCCCTACAGCCAAAGATAACAAAGACACCGGTAATACCACCACTACTGCTCCATCAGGCGGCGGCGGTGGTGGCAGTGGTGGCGGAAGAGGCAACAAGGGTAGAAAGCGAGGAGGTGGTGGTGGCCGTGGAGGTGGCGGAGGAGGCGAATCATCTCGCATGAACAAAAGTGCCTCTTCTCCATTACAATTGCCCCATGTCAAAGTGACTCTACGTAACATTGGGAATGTGACGAAACATGGTACTGTGGAGGGGGTGGTGGACTCTATCCGATCCTTTTTGGAGGGGACCTTCCCATCATCATCTTCATCGTCACTAGAGGATAATGGTGGTGGTGCAGAGAGTGCGTATATGATGGCATGGCAATTGGAAAAAGAGGAGTTTGAACAAAACAAGAGTATGTTTGTGTCGGAGGTTTCATCATCATCCTCCAATAGTGCCGAGGGGTCCACTACTACAGATTCATCATCCTCAATTCGCGCATTCTCATCGGGAGTATACGAAGAAAAACCCTCAACACTCCCATCCAATCGACAAACACTACTACCCACCGTAGAACCAATTGTATCCGAAATGAACGAGGCAGCATTCACCTCGGTCAATTCCATGATTGACGCTGCCATGTCGAAGATGATACAAGAGTGTGGAAAGCAGTATGTTAATTATGTTGGTGGGCGTGTTTGTTTGGATGAAGAGAGTGTGGTGGATGTTGTGCTTGCGGAGAAGATTCAGTTGGAACAAATGAAGATGAAGAAGAAGAAGGCTATTGAGAGTAGTGCTGCTGCTGAAGAGGAGGAGGAGGCTGCGGCAACATCGGATGATGATGGCAAGTTGGTAGAAGAAAGTGCTGCTGCTGCTGCTGCTGGTGGTAGGACAAAGCCATCAGTGGAAACTGTTACAAAAGGTATGGAGAAGTTGAGTACATTCGACATCAAATCCAACAATAAATCCAACAACAAGAATTCAACCACCCACAGTCCGTCTATTCGGGTGCGCATCTTGTCAGTAACACCGGTCAAGACATCAAAGCGTCGTGGAGAGATTGGTGCAAAGGTGCAATTGGTATTGTACCCCCCTGATCCTTGTTTATTGTTTAAAGAATTGTGTTGTGATGCTGGAAAGCTGGTGGTAGAAAAGCATTCTTTGGCTAGTACCGCAAAGATTACAAATGAGTCAATGAATACGGAACAGTTGAAAAAGGATGAGGAGGCAATGGAAACGGATGAACCGACCGAGAAGAATGTTGCATCTGAAGGCGATAAAGATGACAACCAAAAGCCATCACCATCCACAGCCAAAGCTGCTCCCCAGATTCCCAACTTTCCTCTATTATCATCTTCGGAACGCTCACGTGCTTTGGCACGTAGTCGCATTCTAATCAACCGCACCATTGAGGCAATGAAACTTCATGCAAAGTCCATGAACACTCGCGGCGTCGACAACGGTCCATGGGAAATCTTTGAGTCATCATCACAAAAAACTTGGAAGCCACGTCAAAATCCAATGATTGGATCTCTTTTGGCTGGTGCATCATTGCAAGATGTGATTGCGGAAAACGAAAAGGTAAAGGCCAACGCTGCTGCTACCAACAAGAAGGGGCGCGGAGGGTTCAAATCTCGTGAAGATCGGTATGATTCCACGATTGAAAATTCGGAGGATTACAAAACTTTCATGCAGCACTGGCAAGAGAACGGTGCATACCCATCCAACAATCCTGGTGACGCAACGAAGGATGAAGAGCCAGTTGCAGTTGATGAGGAGGGTCGTCCTCTATCAGCCATTGTTATGGATATTCGCAAGAAGAAGGATGAGGAGGCAAAAAAGAAGGCAGATGCCAAGGCCGCAGCGGCAAAGGCACGTGAAGCTGCCCGATCCGCACAGGAGGCATTGAAGAAGAAGGAAAAGTCCAAGAAGAAGAAGGAGAAGGATAGGAATAGGAGGAGTGAGAGGAAGAAGAAAGCGAAGGCTGCTGCTAGGGCGCCACCGACGCTTCTTCAAAAGGCTGGCACAGGATTCGGAGGGTGAGGTGGCCTTTATCTGGTATGATAATGAGTTGCGTTTTACGTTGGTGAGATATGCCACTTTGGTTGGGAACTCTTTCTACTCAAAATTCAATTTGAGCTAACTGGCGCTGATGTAGTCAATTTGAATGACATTTGCATTATGTCTTTAGCGCCCAAGCAACGAGAAGATGGAGTTGATACATAACAGGGGTTCTGTGACCTACGTAGTGGTTGTTGTTGAACAGGGACGAAGGGAAAGATTTACAGGATAGAAGCGTCTCAGCGGTGGCTTCGTTACTTTGAGTTCGAGAGTCCTTCTTTGAAAACTTTTGATTAGTTACTAAGTCACTCTAAACTGTTGAATACTTTGCAGTGTTTGCTTTAAAGACCCATCATGTCCCTTTCTAACTCAGCGTCAAAGTCGTCATCCATTTCGTCAACATCTGACTCTTCATCATCACTTTCCAACAGAAGAACGTCCTTCTTTGCAGTTGCGGGTGGTGGTACTGGTAAAGGTTGCGTGGGCTGCTTTGGTAAGGGCCCATGTGATGACTTTTTTCGTCCCGACGAGTGATACTCCAGTAACATTCCATCAGCCAAGCCGCGTGGACAATGTAGCACCCAGGATACTCTTTCCTTGCGCGATGAATCTTCGACGATCCATCTCTTGCGGCAACGACGTGTGTTACACCCTGGGCAACGTCAGACAAGACTTCTGCACCGAGTTCCTCCGCGTATCTTACAATTGGTGGTCGAATGTTGCTTTGTTTATTTTGTTTGTGAATTGGAATCAACCCACTCATCACCACTTTCGCACTTGGGTGACGGCGTAATGTTTCTCTTCGCATAGAACGCAGCAAGTCCGGTACAGACTTTTCAACAGACGCAGACGTAGAGTAGTAGCGTTCATGCAGGCGTCGTAGGATATCAGCTGTCCATAAGAGCATCTGATCATCGTCCTTGCCATCATTTTTGCCATCTTGCTTCCTGCCATCACTTTCCGATAAGTCCTGTCCTGATGAATTGTTCACATCGGCGTAACCCTGGAATGGTTTCCAATGATATGGCTTCACGAGAAGTAAATTATCAGGAGGCTCACCAGGCCGGCCTGTAACATTGTTCTTCGCGTTGGCCCAGACATCTTCTCGGTCATCTAAAATGGCTGCCATGACTCCACCACAAGGAAAGACTCGCTTCAAGCTTTTTACATCTTTGCCTAAATCACCAACATCCGTCCTCGACACGATTCTTGACCCAAACATTTTCCTCCGAAGTTGCACCGCTTTGATCTCCAACTTTTCCGCCTCTTCGAGCTGAACCCGCAATCGGTTTCTCTCTTCCGTCGGATCATTCAACTTGCTACCATCCATACCTGCAGCAGCTGCTTCTTTTGATGTATCAGGGGCAGGCAAGCTTCCGAAATTGACAGACTTTTTCTTCTTGCGAGGGACATCGTCATTCATGTTGTCAGCACTTCGTTTTCCAGATGATGCTCGCTCACCATCGTTGGCATCGTCGTCAGAGTCATCTATCACTATCAGATCAATGGTCGCTTTTCTGGCTTCATCTTCTTCCTTTGAGTGGTCGAACTTGACTGCCTTCTTTGCACCTTCCGATTTTGCTTTGTCTGAATCCATGCGTTCCTTCGCTAGCTCCAATTGTTTCTGCCTTGCTATAAACGCCTGATACCGTCGGCATTCTTCCTCCTTCTCCCTAAGCTTACCATGGAGTCTGTTGACATCCTCCTCATCTAGAGTTGCACCCACCAAATGTCGACATATCATTATAGCAACTTGTTCGGCGTATGCACGCGTTCCGGCAGTGTAGACAGATAGCTGATAAGTAGATTGAATTTGTGTTAAGAATTCTTTGAGGTAAGGCCGTAGTTTGATATAGTGGCGCATGACGATGACTGAGTTGGCATTTTTGTTCTGTAGCGGTAAAGGCTCCATTTCAAAGAGTTTGATTTGTTGCTGTCCTTGCTGCTGAAGTTTTTGCTGTACATACTGGCGCTGTTGTTCCGGAGGTAATTCCATTGGGAGCAGGATGGTACGCACATCGTCCCTTTTTTGGTCGTTCTTCATTGTTTTCGGACTTGCATGATCATCTAGCTTCTTTTCGTCGTCTGCATCACTGACTATAACCTCATCTGCAACAAATCTGCTAGCGCGATAGTCATCCGTTGCATGCAGCAATGTATGATCCAAATCTAGAACAAGGCACAGTTTCTTCTCTTCCGTCAGCTTCTTCGCCGACGCAGCTGATATTGCCTTCGCCTCTGATTCAGACACAGTAAGGGTAACTCCCCCCGAAACAGTCATTTGTGTCATTTTTGGATCAGACGAGTTGAATGGTGATTGATTGGCCGAGTTGTTTGATAATGCAAACTTATTCTGTCTCGGGACGCCGCGAGGATTATTATTGATTGATGATGTTGTGCCCTGCGTTTGTTGCATCTTTTGGGTTGCCATGGCTCCTGAGAGAAGTGATGATAATGATCTTGAACCAGTAGATGCAACTGGCTTTTTTATAACTGACTTCAGTGCTGGTGCTGGTGCAACGGCTACTGCCTTTTTTGGACCGGATAGTGACTTCATATCGAACGCTGCCATTTCTTCATCCAAGCCAGCAGCACTGGCCAATGAATTGGCAATATTTTTTTGCTTCTCTAATATTTGCTGCTGTCGAATGTCTGCAGTTTCTTTCCGTGGAACTTTTCTAGGCACATGAAGCGGCTCTTTTGGTATCGGCTTCGGCTGGGTTGCTGCACTGTTCCTGCGTGTGCTGAGCCATTCTCCGCTCGTAGATGACTTGGGTTGAGACGATTCATTAGCCTCCCTGGTGTCTGCCCCGCAAACAGCACACAAGCCTCCGACAACAGCAGGGTGTTCACATGGACCCTGAGCCGATGACGAACTCGAGGTAGCCATTCCTGCTGCTCGTTTTTTCATCCTTGCACGGATAACGGACTTCGCTGCAGATGACGACGACATGGTGTTTCTCACTCGTTGTCACTAAAACTTAATAACTGCAAAGAGACGTCCATGAACGAAAGGGCGAATATTTCTAATATTAATATTAGTACATATTTAGACACTTTCGGCGGCCATCATCGTGCGTATGTATGATATCGTAAGGCGGTCATGATTTAATCTTGAAGTTACTATCTCGGGGGGAGGGGGTTTGAGGCCAATTTGTAGGGGTATGATTCCCGAATGCTTATTTGTTCCCGACACACGAGACCCTCTAGATAAATTCAAGACAGTTCTGAGTATCGGGTGTCCACTACGAATATCGAAGGGGGCAGCGGGCGACCACCTCCAAACATCAGATCTAGGGGTATCAGAATCGACCTGAAAAAGGGTCTTTTTGGTCAAAATTTACCCCTAAATAGGTAGTCGGGAAAAAATCGTCGGGAAATAAGGGGTCACCCCTCCCCCCCATCTCAACAACCTGAGCTAGATAGTAACTTCAAGATTAAATCATGACCGCCTAATAAGCTTTCGTGCGCGAGATATGTGCGTGAGTTAGAGTTAAAAAATGACACATTCAAAAGTGTTTCTGTCGACACTCTAAATGGCACGCGAAAGACCGTGCTCTCTAGGTACAGGGTCGCTCGAACTATACCCCCCGGGGGGTATAAGAATTTTGGCTAGACTGAGATTTAGGGGGGTATAAGTCGAAGTTGTCACCTAGCTTTCCCCTAGTATCTTGAAGAGGGGGGTATAAGAACTTCAGCTAGGCTGAGATTTCGAAGGGGGGTTAGGCAAGTTTGGGGGGTATAGTTCGAGCGATCATGTCAAACATACAGCGTTTTTCAGCTTGTGGTAAATTCTCATTCAAAATTTTAATTCCTACGTAGGTTTAGTATAAATGACGTAACGAGTCTTTTAAAAATCACTTGGGCCGATTTCTGTCAACTCATCATTCATCAAGCACCTCCCCGCGCTGACAATGACGAAAAGCTGCCTAGAGCCGGAGCCTACTACACACCCAATGTCAAATCATAGGGGAACCCAAAGGATAAATTAAGCTCTCATACCCGCGTACATTCGAAATAACCCTTTGGGTGCTCCCAATATTGTCATCATGAGCGACAGTAATAAAATTTCTGAAGCACATATCCACATCACCTACAGCGACAACTACAAACCAAGATAAGTGGAGTATGGCGAGTCTTCCGCTCATATATTGTGTATTCACTTTGACAGACTTAGTCTCATTGATAATAAGCGCCTCGAGATCGTGATCTGCCTTGATCAAGAGGAGTTGACGGCAGCAACATGAGCGTGATGATCATGGCATAATTCACCTCCGTTCGCCCTATCAACATGAAGAAGCAACCCCCGAGACACTAATACTTCCGCTGATCATGGCAAACATCTCATCAGCCGATAGTAATATTCATCGCACTTTTGCTGCTGCCAACATAATTGTGAACCATCATTAGTCATGTGTAGCCCATTCGTTGCGACGCACGACCGTCGATGCGAGTTGTGTAGGCATCTGGATAGACAGAGAACCATACCAATACAATTTGGAAGTCTTTGATAAGAATGATCAGAATGACTCATCCACACCATTCGCTCAATAAGACTAATCTCCTAACAATGGCGTGATCACCGAAGAGGCGCTCCAGAAGACTCGCCGCTCGCGAAGTTGAATCAAATATAGATGTGCCTCCTTCAATTTGGATGTAATGCCGAAGACATCGACATTGCATCCCAACATAAAAAGAACAGCAATATACAATATATTCATAAAGAAGGCTGCTTTCGGCCGCAAGTGATCCAAATAATCATTAGGGGGTCAACGTGGGTGACCTTACAACAATGCACTGCATGTGAGCAAGACTCTGTGGTGGGTCCATTCTGGCCAGAGGCCAAAGCAAACTGCGCCCGATAATGATTGGAACTGCCAAGCTCTACCGGAATAATATGAAGATAATGTATAACGAAGTGTCATTGAAATCGTTGTCTCTTGTCCATGCTTGACTTTTAGTAACAACAATAGCTTTGAGAAACTTATTACGTTTTGCATTTCAACCAATATCCAACAACAACAACATGCGATGCATGTCACATCATCGATCTAAAATAGAGTCTCAACACCCAATGAGTTTATAGTATCATGGCTTTTATTATGATGTCGCATGCTTCGCCTTTTGCATTCGACAATACACCCGTGGTGGAGATTTTAGTGCTACTGCAGTGCTTCTGTCTTACAGACATTGTAACGCTCTATCTAGATTAGTTTGCACTTTCAATAGAATGTGATGACAAGAACACGATTCAGTGGCGAGGCAGATAGAAGACATTGAAAATTGTATCAATGATGTGTTTGCAGCTACTCCGCACCTACACACTGCTGTTTGCTGGCTTCGATTCATATTGATTGTTTGTCTTCATACACACATAATGTTGTTGATCTACTCTTGATTTTACACCTCATGAACACTTCCAGAAGATGAGGAAACACACGAGATCTTCTCAAATTCGGCGGTATTATATTGATTGTTTTATTCATTCTATCACAAGATTGGCTGCGGCTGTGTCTATTCTAGAGGAGGTAAATTTCTCCAAAAGTTCTTGAGCATCGACAACTTATGTATACATATACACAATTTGTTTCATCTGCAAGGTGTTTTTTATCTCAACATGATACCAATATTCAACTTATATAATAACCGAGACATAGATGATGTTATTGCGTTATTTCATTCCATATTATGTACTCAAAGTCTACGATAGGGTGGCGACGGCACGAGAAGTACACATATTTTAAAGGACGTGATGGTGGCTATAATTTCTCAGCAGTGGTTAAAGATATGACACTAATCCGCTCCAGTAATGTAACCGATGGCATTTATGTTCGTTTCCAATGACGTATTTGTTTTATTGCACGTCTGTGGTGAGCTGCTGCTACCGGAGTAGGCTGTCATGGTGAAGGTGTTTTAAGGAAGATGATGATGGATGGATGGTGGTCGAGTCAAATAAAAATCTTGGTATGTTTCTACGGTAGGAACTATTTTTTACGTAAATGAGGATCATCTTGAAAAACGCTGTAATAGGTCTCCTCTCTCTATTGTAGAGAATCCTAGCTTAGCTACAATATTCAGCAGGCTCTCTCTCGGTAAGTACCGAAGAGTGACGGGAGGACGAAAGACGATACGTACTATCTTTCCCCGTACCAGGGAGAGACGCGATAATTGCTGACTCAGAGGAACATGGATTAGCAAGCAGAGGAAAATTGAAAAGAATCGATTCTCATCTTTTATTATTCGACAACACAGGTGTAGTGACGAAAAGTGTAGATGGTACACGATGCCAGAGATGCGTAGTAATAGCTAGTGTCTGCTTCGCCGATGAAAGCTCCACGGTATTGATCAATCGACCGTTCTTTATTATTTATTCATATTCTTATCTTATGAGCTCGAGCACAAAATGGCTCTAAAACGCATCTTCTTACGTACAGTGTACCATATGTTGTTGTAACATATCATCCAAAGATAACTGTAAGAATCCGTACATACACGAATCTCAAGATTCTGTGTCACTCCCCTACGATTCGACAGTTGTCTGATCGCTTATTGATTGATATCATTTCTTTCTCCCCAGTGTCCTTTCCAATTCTTACCAAACCTTCTCCCCAGTTCCTTTCCAATACGCCAAAATCTTCTCCCCATATTCTCTCCCCATATTCTCACTCCCCATATTCTCTCTCTCCATATTCTCACTCCCCGTATTCGCTCTCCCCATATTTGCAATCACCAATTCTCAAGACGAGCATAGATAGCATGTTGACGTTCGCTCGTACATTAGGATCGTCAGAAGGAATGGAGGCCATATCATCATATCCTGTATCTGCTGAAGAAGTATTGTGTTCGTCTTGCGAAGTATCGACACGGGATGTATTGTTGTCCTTGCGACGAGCTGGAGCTCGGACATTCGGGAGTTCCGACGAGCGGGCATTCAAGATAAGTTCCCTCGTCTCGCTAGAGAAATTCATCCACATGATCCTCTCCTCATGAGTGAGTCGCATGTGTACACGAATTGGAAGCTTAGTAATCGTTCCCAATAAACTTCCCTTTATGGGTCATCATGACGTCATACCACATGTCATCGTCACAAGAGCTGTCCATGGCAGTTCCAAAATCAAGGACATTGACATTGTATCCTGCATTTCGGTACTTCTGGCGAAGAGCATTGACGTGGTTCAACTCCGTCTCGATCTGAGGGCGTCGCTCAATCATATCTGCTTTGTTATTGTGATCAAGAAGACTGGCATGCTGTTTGTACAGTGCGATGATTACATCCGGCTGGAATTCGTTGATGCTATCCTTGCCTCCCCGGTCGTTGTGTACCAACTTAACCATATTGTTCATGGTAAAGACTACTTGGAATTCCTTAACATTCGAGATGTAGCGACGGAAGAAGTCCAGTTTGTCCGCAGGTTTGACAGGCTTGCCAAGACGAATGACATATGTAGCAAAATGAGTCTCCCATTTGGCAATTGCGTCAGCAAGACGGATGTTATTGGAAGAAGTTCCTTCTGGAAGAGGCGTGTTGATGAAAAGGTATGCATCATCCTTCGCAAGTTCTGCGACGATATTTCCAGCTCCCATGTAATGCTCAATCAATTTCGCCCACACACGTTGCCCGGAGAATGTACCGACTTCGCTCATGAGAAACTCCTTTCCTTTGGTACATTTCACCGTGCTTCTAAGCATAGAGTAAAGAAGTAGGTTGTCTTGTCTGGCTTCTTCCGCGTGTTTCCTGATAGGTACGAAAGTGGGATCGAGAAGCTGAGACATGCCATGAGGGGTAAGAAAGACTTTGACTTCGATCATGTAGTCTACCCACGGCGTTTGCTCACGAAGGACGGGAAATTGAGTGGGGTCAAGCTTACACTTGGCTTTAGGCTTGTGCCTGTACCACGCTCCATTGTATCGACCTTTACCTCCCCCAAATCCGGCAGGAAGACTATCACCTACTGAAGAAATGCTACTAGACTCGTCACCACTACTACTGCTGTCAGTACTACCACCTCCATCACCCCCACCGCCACGATAATAAGACTTCTTCTTCTTCTTCTTACTCTGCGAAGAGGATGATGATGTGTTGTGTCGAGAGTTATGGCGGCTTGAACTTTTCTTCGATCTCAAGTTCCTGGTAGATCGTGTCGCTCTGCTACCGGATGACTGAAAAGGAAGGTTATCCCTCGAATTTGACCGAAATGACAGGTTATCCCTCTGTGCGGAGAAATTTGTCGACGGAGAAACTTCGGAGTTTGTCTTTTCACGGGTAGATTTTGTCCGATAGGCCTCAAATAGCGCTTGGTCCCGAAGTGCTTCAGCCTGCCTCAATTTCGCTTCAAGCTGTTTCATCCGCAACGTGTGCGCCTCGCGTTCTTTTCTCCTTGCCCGTGCACGATCGTTGGAATACTCTTGAAAAATAGGACCGGCATCGCAGAAGGAGGCGAATTCGTTGTAGTCTACTCCCCTAATATCCACTAGTCCATCATTTAGTGGTCCCTTTTCAATTTGCAGTTCATTGACATACGATAAAGCATGTTTGAAACGCTTCCACCAAAAATAGCTCAACTTGCCGTCGTATTCCTCGTCAAACACCTCGCGGCTTTTCCGATTCTTAACAGAGTTGATCTCGTCCGGATTATTCAAGAATTGTTGAAAATCATACCAGGTTTTGATATTCTCTTTTACAAAAACAGATTGAACGTAAGGGTGTTGTTGTTGCATCCATACGTTGAAAACGTGATCCATTCGACTCTTGAGTAATTCATCCTGCGATAGTCCGGCGCTCAAATTGAGATCCATAATTACCGTAATGAAGACGGGAGATGGTGATAACTGATACTATGTTTTGATCTGCTAACGGAAATAGAAACTCCAATTAAATTAATTGCAATACTTTCCTCGTCAGTTAGTTCCAGCTGAGACAAATTGTCTCGTGTTGAGTCCACGCTCCTACGATGATTCCATGGCCGTCTTACCGGTCGCACTCGTCAACGCTTTATCTGCCCACACAGTAAGATCCGATGAGAAGATCTATGACCAAACGTCTTCAAATTGAAGTTGGCAGCGACAAATAACAGCCACGAAGGAGCGAGAACAAATTGTTTGCGCCTTGATGGAAATAACTCACTTGCTCATACACTCAATCAAATTGATTGAAAGTAAAATCTAACGAGACTGTTAATCTGACGAAAAGTGTAGATGGTACACGATGCCAGAGATGCGTAGTAATAGCTAGTGTCTGCTTCGCCGATGAAAGCTCCACGGTATTGATCAATCGACCGTTCTTTATTATTTATTCATATTCTTATCTTATGAGCTCGAGCAGCAAAATGGCTCTAAAACGCATCTTCTTACGTACAGTGTACCATATGTTGTTGTAACATATCATCCAAAGATAACTGTAAGAATCCGTACATACAGAATCTCATAATTCTGTGTCATGTAGCACACAGGCGTAGCTCACAGGCTCTACCAACCTCTGTTAGATAGATTAATTCGGCCCACCCACCCACAACTCACCAACGGCGTCACACCAGAAACAAGCTACTATTGTTACTTGTGTCATGCCTCGGTGGAAAGGGAAATGGTTCCTAGTAAAATTTCCATTCTACCAAACAACAAAATCTAATCTGCCTACTAATCCCCCCACGAAGTCCCCATCCGATAGCTGCCATCGACCAGACGGCAACTGGAGGAACATCGTGGTGACAGCCACCTATCCAACTCAAGAACATTACATAGAGTCATAGACGTCATAGAGTCACCACTTCTCTGAAGCTTGGACACCTATTATAATTGTACACCAGGGAGAGAGGAGCACAATTCTACCTACTACCTAGTAGGAGTACAACATTTCATCTGCTGGTGCTGGCGGTTGTACCACTTTTAAAATAGTGTGTCGTTGCGTCAAAAAATAATACACAACTACATATTCTTCTTATGGATCCTCCTGATGATCGATACGAAGAGACAAATAGGAGGTCGTCTTCTTCAGCCTTTTCTACCAGAAGGAGAAGAGAAGCAATTGGTTCACGCTACATTGCATTGCTTCTCGTGCCCAGTTTCATTTGCGTAGTGACCTTTTTGCTGATCAAACCGTAGATTGACCCCATATTTTGAATTAATCTCCACAACCATTGACCAACCGCGTGACGACAATGGTATTACTATATTAAACAATTCTGAAGCTGTGGGGAAATCTAGTGAGGGTGAGTGTCATCCAAATAGTTCTTTCAATTTTTTGGGTGCTGTGTATCTAACATATGATTTCATGTTCCCTAAATGTTGTCTGTAGCTAATCCTACTGCCACAGAATATTCAGGAACCAACGTGCAGCCACTCAATCCATCATTGCATCGATTGGGCTTGACAATCAATAACGCCATCCCAGTTGAGTTACCAAACGAGGAGAAAATTCATACAACTGGCTTTGGACCCGGTCAATTTTGTTCTTTCTGTCCATGGTCAAAAGATTCAATGTGTGCTGGACGTCTCGAATTTCTCATGACAAGGTATCAAATGAATGAAACAGCAGCGAAAGCAAAGTCTAATAGAAAAATGTGCTACTCCACCTATTCCACATAATGCGCACGCAGAGGATGATGAGCCAAGCATTATTCTTCATGTGGGTCCACACAAGACAGGAACAACGGCGCTACAATCGTTCATTTACGATTTGGTCAAGGTCAACAACAACATCTTTCTTGAAGACAATCTACGAATACCTCTTGAACATGAATTGCCTGGATGTTTTCATAGAGAGGGCGTGGGCCTCAATCTACCTCATTGCTCCATAAATAGATTTAAGAGAGATGGAGGTCAGATGAGTAACGCCATGTGTGGTAGTATGCGTGAAGCTTTTCCCCAAATTTGTGGCTGATGCCTACAATAAATCTCAAAACATTCTAGTGGTGGCTGAAGATTTTGACAGGTCATTAATCAATTTCAATCGACTTCATTTCCTTTTGCAACCATACAAGAAGATTAAAGTGGTATCAACGTACAGAAGATTGCATGATTGGTTGCCGTCGTGGTATAAATCAGATCGCAGATCATTACCAATTAGAATATGCCAAAGGAAATGAAACATATCCCAGTTTAGTGGAGTGGCTTGAAGAAAAGTACGACGAATTCTTAAAAGCACATGGAGTAACTGTGGCAGAAAGGTTCAAGAGTTATAAGTTTATCGAGTCAGTACATTTGATCAACATGCACGACATGGCAGATAGTCTGGCGGACACTTTCTTTTGCGACATACTACAAGCCAAAGCAACATGCAAGGCAATCAAAGATGGAGTGAGGCCGTCTAATTCAAACATAGGCTTTGATCATGAGTACCAGCGGCTGGCAATTGAGGCAAAGCGAGCGGGGAAGATACCTGCGTCATCATTGGAGAAGAAGATTCAGATTCGCCGGGTATCAAAGTTTTTGATGATGCAAGTTGAACAGACCAATACTAATTTACCAAGGCTTTGTCCCTCGAACGAAACATTGGAAAAAATACTTACGCAAGAATTAGAACATGAGAGTAAGTACCTCCCAGAGTGGTTCGAGTCTCAAGGAGGAGAGGAAGCACTTCGGAAGTCGTTTGAGAAGGCTGTAGAAAAGAAATTTTGTGCGTTCGACGTAGTTAAAATCTTTGACACTGGCATCATGGATAGCATATTCAGACAAGTGAAGTAGCACGAAAGTATCTTGCACTGAAGTGGTGCACAGGGGGTGTTGTAGTTTGTGCATCTCCTATCAGCATCATTACTTAATATGTTATTGTCATAGTGTAGCCGCAGACAGAAGTGTAGCCATGACTTGATTTGCGTAGAGGCAGAGGATCCAGAGAATATTACCGTCAGTGGTACGAGCAAAGACAGAATTGTCAATCTACCATATCGCATGTAAGAGAGGCCCTACAATTCACATGAGGTTTCATCAAAAAGCAGGCATGTAATGATCGTGCTTATGTAAGTGAGATTCACAAGAAAGAATGTATTCAATATAAGCACAGTTTAGAATGGGCCAAGCTACAATACTGCATGAGCAAGACCCGGAGAATGAAGCTGATAGAAACAGAAACATGTACCGATACCTGTGGCAGTATCTATCTCACTTCAGTAATAAGCTGCAGCTACCTGGATCCTGCTGGTCTGGTACTTTCCACGAAAACACAATCACTGTATGGTGCCCAGTCTAACAGTAACAGCCTCATAAGTAGCCATAACCAAACCTGCAACTTCAAACATCAGTCATAGTAGCCAGCGCAGGTCATTAGCTTTCTTTTGAGGCAGTGGCAGCCAGTGGCAGTGACAAGACTTGGTTGGTCTTGGTCCACCTACAATCAGAAGTCAAATGCAAATGCAAACGCAAGGTAGGGTTCATGCAGGACGACCTATATTTTATCTGTAAGAGAGATACAAATAGCATTCTATCTACTTTCATTA
Source organism: Skeletonema costatum (assembly GCA_018806925.1). Lineage (NCBI taxonomy): Eukaryota > Bacillariophyta > Thalassiosirophyceae > Thalassiosirales > Thalassiosiraceae > Skeletonema > Skeletonema costatum. The sequence continues at coordinate 61,236 of JAHBBA010000896.1, read as the reverse complement.
GGAACGATGCCAAAGGGAATTCCCCTGAGGTGTGGACAGGGAGGACTTTCCCCGGCCGGAGAAATTGCTGCTTGCTGCTTGCGCGCTTCGGGGCTTGCGGTCTGCGGTCCCATCTACTTATCATCTTCTGTGCTGCTGCCGAGCGACCGACGCCTCTTTGCGGATAGATGTGCTTCATGCCTTTAATCACACAACGTTTGGAAAGCAAGAACAAGAATGAAAACGCGGCGGTTGTGGATCATAGTCCCAATATGCATTTTGATGCATGTGCTCTTTTGGTACAGCTTCATGGTGATAGACCCAACATCGGCCAACTTTGATCACTCAAAAAACAACTCATCTGTGCTAAAAGACCCCATCACCGTTTACTCTCCGTCAAAACACAACTCCACCGCTGCCATCTGCTTGCTCGTTAGAAACGAGACTCTCTATATTGACGAATTTATGGATTTTCACATCTCATTGGGTTTCAACAAAGTTTATCTATACGACAATAGCATGACGGACGATTTAGATCTGCACCTTTGGTATAGTAAACGAAAGGATATTCAAAAAGTACGTCCAAATCATTCACTTTCCCCAAGCACCAGCTCAACATGCTGCCTACTTACAAGTAAGTGTTACTTTCAGTGTGTTTTTATTTGTTGCTTGCTCAAAAATATAGTACTCTCATGACAAAAACATGTCGTTCACTCCAGTGCCTGAGACATGATGCTGCCAATGAAACATTCGTTGCCCTGATTGATATTGATGAGTTTGTCGTCTTGAAGAAACATGACAATATTGTTGATTTTATGGAAGAACATTGCAGTGAAGATTGTGGTCAAATTAGCTTAAACTGGAATACAGTATCAAATGAAACCAACTATAGACCCGTTCCGACTCTTATGCGCAACATCCACAGTTACCAAATATGGGGAACAATCAAGGTCATTGTAAGACCTTCATATGTTGATACTGACCGCTTTGATTGGGGGCACTCTGTTCGTCTAAAGAAAGGAAATTGGGTCGATACAACAGGCAAGGTGATCCCAAGACCAAATAACTGGAAGAAACAGGCTAATAATGGTGGTCCATCAGATGTTGGCTTATTGTACCACTATCGGTTTCGAAGTCCTGGCGAGTTCTATCACAAAAATTGCATTCGAGGGGATGTGCTTCATAGCAGGGGGGAACAGCCAAAATGCACTATAAACAGACCTGGAACGCGAGTAGACCAAGGCATGTATGGAGGCAACCTGGACACGTTAGCTTGGGAGCTGTTGAAGAAAATGGTTCCAAAATATGCCATCTTTGAGAAATATACAAATGCAACCATGAAGACACTGTATATGGATTACCCCTACAGATTTTGATGGGAAGCTTACGAGAAGAGGAGGACGACCTCACACGGCCACGCTGCACAGCAGGTGAACGTGAGGGAGGTATTGTATCAGGACATCTGAGACCAAATTAAATGGACAGCCTACTGTTGCTTTAAAAAAGTGTAGGTCCTGTCCGTGGTAGGGCTGAGAACTGAGAAGTGAGATCCATGATGCTTCATACGCAAAACAATGAGCACACACAACACTAGAATAAACTTAGAACATCGTTTCAACCGGATTGACTGTCTTCGACGACCAATAGAATCATTAGCTACGAATCTTGGACGACGGAGCCACAAGCACGTCTTTCACTTGGACGGCGCCTTTCACTACACCTGTGAGATTGAGATAGTATGAACACATCAGGTTCAGCATCAGCTGCCACTGCCACATTAATGCCGTCAATATTGGCATCAAGGCGGAGGTTCTTGGTACAAACTGCTACTGCTGTTGCAACCACAATTATCTTTTTCTTTAACTTATCCACTCCTTATTATGGGGGCAATGATGCAAATACAAGCAATGCTTCCACATCTTTTCAGGCTCTCCATCGCTGGCAACGGCAACGCTTGCACCAACGCAACAAAACGGAGACATCAATCATCCGTACCAAATGCATTGATGAAATTAGGAAAATCCACGATGAAAAGCTTGGTGAATTCATTCGAAAATTCAAGCGCGACTCTTCCGAAAGTGATGGTCATTGGAACCTTTTGGCTCAACCAACCTTTCACAGCAACTTGGGTGATACTTTATTGACAGAGGGGGAAGAAGTGTTTTTTGAGCGACAGCAATTTGTTCATCAGATGTGCCTTCACTACAGAGAGTGGCCAGCAAAAAATATATCTCATTGTCCAAAGCATTTTGAGAATGCAATTGGAAACAATCTTGCATTTTGGCAGGCAGGAGGAAACTGGGGAGATTTGTGGCCGCTTCCTCAGAAACTTCGTATGAATGGTTGTGGCGTCTTTGTTGAAAAACAACTTTACATTTGTGGGGATGCCTCAGAGTCTTTTTTACAGAAGTAATGCAAACACGTGAACATCACACAAAGCTGATCAAACAGAATGTTTTGAAAGGGCTGGGGCTGTCTGAGTTTGAATTGAACAACAGTGCTGACGCTATGAGTTCTGTGCGTGAAAGATTAATTTTCACCTGGCGCGAAAAGTCTAGTTTTCAGATTGCAAAACAACTATATCCATTTGCTCATAACATGATTGTACCAGATATTGCATTTCAAATGGGAGAATTTCATCCGAAACGACCTAGAGAAGACCTGCTTGTAGATATCTTGCTCCTTCTGAGGAATGATCAGGAGTCAAACATAGGGTCTAGAGCTGATGAAGCAGTTTCACTGGCAATTGGCAGCAAGAATAAAACATTTCGGGTAGCTGATTGGGATGATCGTCTGCAGTTATTTGGAGATTCTAACCACCTAAACGTGGACACAGCCGTCGAGCTTCTTGGTCTTGGCAAGATTGTCATTGTAGATAGATTGCATGCTGGAATCCTATCATACTTGTCTGGCTTGGATTTCATTTATATCGACAATATCTCTCAAAAACTTACGAAAACATTATCTACTGCCTTTGAACGCAGAGAAGAGTGTCATCTATGGGAAAGGGCAGATAGTCTATACAATGCAATTCAACAAGCTTTGGAATATCTTGATAATGGAGGGGGTAACTGGGGAGAGGAAGTATGAGCTGGCCTCAAGTAATGAAGATGATAAGAGTAGGTAAAATCGATATTCTCATTTCTGTGTTGGATGTTGCCGACAAGGGTAACTAGATACTAAGCAGTCACTACAATGAATTCATGAAACTCGATCCAACCAAGCTGAGAAACATCTCCTTTCTTTGAATCAATGAAATTTGCTTTTGAATCAATGAAATTTGCAAGAGAGGGAGCATAAAAAATGCGCTAAACAGGAATGAAACAAAGGAGGGAACAGGAATATGGAGTTCTGTGACAAGTACAATTATAACCAACTATAATGGGCAGATACAAGATGTTGATTGCTATATTCACAGCGCTAGATACGATATGGTGGTTGAATCAGGCGATGCTGGCGGCTGTCGGCCATCCCAAACTTGACCTCATCAGGTCACCTACGACGATGTAGTAGGGCCAATACATCTACAAAGAGCATGAGCAGTGGAATATATCCTTCTTTACTATCATACCCAACTATAATGGGCCGATACAAGCTGTTGATTCTTGCTATATTCACAGCGCTAGATACGATATGGTGGTTGAATCAGGCGATGCTGGCGGCTGTCGGCCATCCCAAACTTGACCTCATCAGGATAGTGGGCAGATACATCTACAAAGAGCACATATTCATTTCGTTTTTGTCACTTTTGACAAGATACAATATCATTCTTCAGCTGAATCCTGCTGATCATTCTGCCTGTCTACACTCATATTTTTCTGAAAACAAAGCACCCGGCCTTCAAATCTTCGCTTCCATCTCTCAGCCACTTCCATTTCTTCCCGTCAAACCCGTCACGACGAACTTCTTCAGGCACTACTCCAGAGAAGCTCATACAAACGCCTCCACTTTTAAGACATCGGGCAAATTCCTTGACACTCTGTTCAAAATTGCCGTCTCCCGAAAGGTAAATTGCATCTAGCGCTCCCTTTTCGATGATCACATCAAATGATTGCTCCCATTCCTTTGGTAATGCCCTTGCATCCTCCACACTTAATTCGACAGTGTCCACATAATTGCTACCACTTGGAAGGTATTCTAATAATGATTTTTGTCGTTCAATCGCCCCTTCACTGTAATCAAACGCTGTCAAAACGATGGTATCCCGCATTATATAAGTCAATTAACATTGGATCGTTCCCACATCCAGGTATCAGAATAGATATTGTCGATTTGTCTTGCTTCTTATTGCTTACTACTGCATCATCATTCGCAGTATAATCTAACAGATACGGCTTCACAACTTCAAAGCCATAGTACCAAGAGTATTCGTCGGCATCAAAGTCTCCCATGCCTTCATACATGGCATCCCAATACGACTTGGTGCCAAATTGAGAACGTGCATTTGCATCTTCGTCGTCGTCTCCTTGGAATTTCGAATAGTCTTTGTCAAAATTCAGATGATGAGGTGGTGAATTGATAGAGAGGCTCCCTCCAGCCGTATATTCGGCGGGCAATTATGATGTAGAAGATGAGGAGTAGTTCGTGGTGTTGCCGTGAAGGCACAGGATGTAGAGAAGGTCATGGTATTATACTTTTAGAGCGAGCAGCCTCAATCATTCCTATTTATTGATACGGTCCCAGATACACATCATGGCCGTCATGAGGTATATATAGTTTGCGGAGGGTGAGAGAGGGTAGAGTTGAGGGGGCCCCGGCGCTAACTAGTAGTGAAACCTGGTCGTGAAATGGTCAGATGAGTCAGATGCCGGGTGTCTGCCAGACATCCAGTGATCTGCGACGATCTGGCGCGTACGATTTGATGTGCATCAAATCGTCACTCTTTGTGAAGCTCTTTGTGAAAAGCATGAGAGATCATGGTGAAGCAACGCTCTTTGATGAGCAGTAGCACTGGAGAGGTGCCTAAAGTAATGAATAGACGGCCTCTATCGCAGTAGTGCGTAAGAGTGTCCGCGCCTGCGGGAATATCCTTCGTATATAGTGTAGTTTGTAGTAGCTGTGTTACCATCTAACACGTGGTGAGTGAGCTGTAACATATCGACTGTTACAGCATAGTGTTGCCCAAACATGCGGCCTGTATCCATGCAAGGATTGCACGGACGTATGTTATTAGTTTATCAGACCCAAGCTCTGCATGGCATTGTGCTTGGCATCTTGGCGTTCTGCTTCGTGTTTGCACCGTGATGGTGATAGAGTTCAGAGGTAGAATGAATCCGTAGAGTTCTAGCGGAGCTGGAGCTGGATGAAGATTGAATTGCCTTCGGAAAGAATGATGAAGGAATTTAGAATCGTCTCTTTATGTGGATAAGAGATGGAAGAAGCCAGAACTGTGATGATACGAAGTATATGAGAATATGATGGAGTTCATGTAAGTTTTGGAACGATTATTGTTGGTGGGAGATCTGGATGACAGATTTCATTATGCCAAAAGAAGAATTGCCTCAACAACAAGGGAATAACTTCCCTTGGCGTAGAGAAGAAACGTGTGATTACCTGTTGTCTGCATGGATGAACAAGCGCAAGAGAATAAACAGAGACGTCTGTATGTCTAGTCGTGTAGAGAGATGAGTAGAGAATACTCCAAGGATAACTTCTTTGACACTGGTACAGTATGTAAGATGACTGCACGATCGTCCGTTAGTTGAACTAAACTGCGGCGAGCCTAAGAAACCCGATCGTGGTGTAAGAATCTCTAGGGTACATAACCCAACCAAAGTTGACCCTAATCACATGTTTTAAGGTGATGTAGACGTGTTAGCAAGATACGCAATGATTGAATGCGCGGAGAATGGTCACGCACATCCTCGGGAGCAATTGTCCTTGGATTGTAAGTCGCTTCAATCACTACATCATAACAGAGTTTACGCTCTATTTGAACGCAAAGAAAGAATCTGCCAGTGGGACTTCATGCCACTGTGGACGCTGGGCGATCGGATCTTTTAAGTTGTGAGGTAGGTATTTGTATCGTCTTCTGCCGTATCTCACAAGAGTTCCATTGAAGCGTCTGGACGACAAGTACGCGAAGAAAGCGTGAGTGTTGTCATAGTTACACCAAAGAAGAAACGGGTCGGAATAGACCGCCCGGGGTTGTCCAAAGAGAATAGTAGACATGAGCGCTGGTACAGCATCTTATGTGAGACTTGGGTAAGTTGCATTTGTTAGCGGTTTGTTATCATTACCTGTAATTGGGTGACGAGAACGCTCTATTTCGTAATGAAGCGTGGAAAGTAAGATTCGAATTGTGTTGTTCTGCGCCTCCTAGCACCTACAAGAATCGAATCTGATGCACTCTGGTGGAGAATACCGATGCGAAGAGATTAGAATATTGTTATGATGTACAGGGGACGCATAGCATGAATCTATTCGTGGTGGCTTGATTAAGCCTGGGGTTGTCCAAAGATTAGAGCGACAGCAAGAAGTACCAGCCTCAGTGTTAACGTTTGCGTTGCTACGAGTGATAACGCAGATGGATGGGTTCGATTGTTAAATTGACCACACCCAAGGGGACGAGAAAAAGAGAATAGAAGACATGAGCGCTGGTACAGCATCTTACGTTAGACTTGGGTAGTTGCATTGATTATATGTGCAGGGGATGCATATCATGAATCTATTCGTGGCTTGATTAACATCAGCCTGCAGTGTCGGACGGAGCGCATGCATCAGTCTTAGGATTGTTGGCAGCGTGCTTAGTGCCAGGGGACAAGTAGTATTGACAACTTGCATTTAGCAGCAGCTATATGTAAGTTGAGGGGACGTTGGAACTGAGATGTTAGGTTCCATACATCGCCTGACTTGATGGGAATGCCGTGAACAGTACGTAGGGTGAACATTGACAAGTATGGAGTTTTGTTCTGTGCTAGTCAAGATTGAATAGCTCGGTTGAACAAATACGTCAGCTCATTTATATCAATGTGCCTTCAGTGATGTTGGCATCGATGTATCAAGAGATGGAGTTCGTATATTGTTACCTTGCTCGACTTGACGTGACGTGCAGAGCAACTTTTCCCGATTGTATCCCAGAAATGTGAAGTCACAGGTTGACTGAACAGTACCGGATGTTCATGGATATGAAATCACGACATATGCCGATTGAGATATGTGAATCTTTGCACGGTCTTGCTCTGCGAGATCGTCCTTTGAGTAGAAACAGCACGAGCAGGTATACATCAAGAGTCTGGGGATATAAGATATTCAGTGCAATGTTACTACTGGTATCAACGTGTCATTTGGATGCGTTGGTGGATCAGTGGCATTGGCTTGAGGGGACGTTCGCCGTTTGACTCGTTGATATGATACATGAGTAAGATGTAGCTTTGAGTGTATTCAAGCTCGATGGGTGCTGCGTTAAGTATTGTTGGATCTATGGCTCTGATCTGCAATACGTCGAATGCGTGTAAGTGACTTGCATGGCTGCAATGTCCTAGCATTAGAATGGGGACAACAGATTCTTCTGAATGTACGTGAGTAGCATTCAACAGGGGACACTGAATTTTGGATGTACGTGAGTTGCATTTGCATCCAACAGGGGACATGAAACTGAATGTACGTGAGTAGCATTCAACTGGGGTCAAATGGAAACGAGTGCTTGTTTGAGTAGCAGCGGAACACTTGGTAAGATTCGAGATGTAACTGCATAACTCTGCCTGCGACTCATAATCCTTTGCATGACCAAGCGAGATATTATCCTAACGGAGTTAGAACTGCGGTCGAAGTGTCGAAGGACTTGATGTTGCGAAATGTCAAGTAAGAGTCGGCGTGGCAGCAGTATTGTTTCGTTGACTTTCATTAGTTGGGAAACGAACGAGTTTTAGATTTTTGATGGACATGTTTGGATACTAGACGAATCATTTTGCGATGAAGTCAGTGTATACAATCATGACCAAGGGGACTAGTGAAACCTGGTCGTGAAATGGTCAGATGAGTCAGATGCCGGGTGTCTGCCAGACATCCAGTGATCTGCGACGATCTGGCGCGTACGATTTGATGTGCATCAAATCGTCACTCTTTGTGAAGCTCTTTGTGAAAAGCATGAGAGATCATGGTGAAGCAACGCTCTTTGATGAGCAGTAGCACTGGAGAGGTGCCTAAAGTAATGAATAGACGGCCTCTATCGCAGTAGTGCGTAAGAGTGTCCGCGCCTGCGGGAATATCCTTCGTATATAGTGTAGTTTGTAGTAGCTGTGTTACCATCTAACACGTGGTGAGTGAGCTGTAACATATCGACTGTTACAGCATAGTGTTGCCCAAACATGCGGCCTGTATCCATGCAAGGATTGCACGGACGTATGTTATTAATTACAAAGCTACTTATTATGCTGACAAATAATATTTGCTGGGGGGTTCGCAGTAGATATTGTAAAACGATAGATCTAATAAAGATAAATTGAGAAGCCTACCTTTTGGCCTTCTGGCGCCAAAAAAGTTCCACAACACTATCTTTGCACACACTTTAGCAGGGTGTGGTTATGGACTGTGTTTCTCCATCCACCATAGCAGCACGCTTATTAGAGCAATACCAGCATCATGCAGAGGAGTAAGCCGCAGTCTGGAGAGCCTGCAAGGCTGGAGGGAATGGTCGTGCAGAAGCGACTCGGTCGCGTGGAGACGACTCGTTATCTCGTCATGGACCTGTCGACGGGACATCTCTGTATCTACAGAGAACCACCACCAGATATTGCAGCGATGCAAAAGCAGAAGCGACCAAAATCTGCTGCCTCGAGAATGAAAGCAAGTATAACCTCGCTTGTAAAGTCTAACAATATCAATTCCGTAACAGAATTGGAAGATGCACATTTGGCTCTAGCTCATATTAACCGGGAGCGTAGGCCGGAAAACCAGCGAAGGCAAACAAAAATTCAATCGATACGTGGTGATAGTTGGGAGCCAAAGATTGTGGTGCCTCCTCATGTTGACTGGAAAATTCGGTGAGTGTGATTTTGTAACTTTTATGATGCCTTTGTCTTCGTGACATTCTTTGATGATCGTCTAATACTCATTGGCTGACTTTTTATCTGAAGCGACGTCTATAATGATGAGACTACCTTCTATTTGGTGCTGCCAGCTGACTTTGAATCGAATGATCCAGGAGCGGAAGTGTTCACTATGTCTCTTGAAAAGCGAAAGAGTGTATCGTATCGTAGTTCCAGTAGAAAGATGCAAGCTCTGGATGAAAACGAAGAAACCTTCGGAAACAGTACACTGGACTCTCCTAGCCATCGTAAGGACAGTTACAACGATGATGACGATGCTAGTGTTTCTTCAGCATCTTCCACCACCTCAAAATCTATTTTGTCAAAAGTCAAAGGAACGCTCAAAAAGAAACCCAAAGAGAAGCAAGAAATCGTTTATCAATTTCGATGTCTCCTCGATGGGAATGAAAAGTTCATTTGGCTTCAAGCTGCAGCGGAACTGAATCGCCTTGCAGAAGAAAGTGCCGTGAGCATCATTGGTTCCGCTGGATCAGCCGCTGTTGCAACGAAGAAGCTTTTTGTTCTCCCTAGCATAGGAGGTGGTGGGGAAAGCAAAACGATACAGCACTTCGTTATGCAGAGTGGGCTCGATTGGTTGACCAAGAGAAGACAGTGTCAGGTGTAAAACTTTTGCGTAAAAACTACTGTCTTCGATGCGCTAGATGATGAAAGTGACCGTTATGACTCAACCCGCCTCATCAAGATTGTTCCATCATATGCTTATAGGAAACCGTCGCATGACGGAGAAGGGAGCTATTTAAAGAAATGGCAACGAACAGTGAGAACTGGGAAGACTTTCGTCAGAAGACTGTTGGAGACCGTGACGAAGAAATGATTGGCAGCTTACATGCGGAGGTGTTGGCTTGCTATGGACTTCCAAAGCTTGACAAGTTTACAAACACTGATGCGGTCTGTTACTTCGTTTGTGGACCATATGCATTTGCGACTGATGTTATTGATGGATTCTGTAGCCCAGTATGGCCATCAAAATCTAGGCGTGCGTGCATCTTTCCGCTTTTTTATGCCTATCAAGAACTGTATGTTGGTGTTTTTGATGACGACGGAGCCGGTCAAAATGATGATTTTGCCGGCCGAGTGGTTGTTGACGTGTCACGGTTACGCCCTAACTCGGAGTATGATGTGTACCTCCCTCTGCGAATGTATCGAAATACGTATGTCAAGCAACCTCGTGGAGTTATTCATCTAAGATTGCGTGTAGAATGGCACAACGAGAAGAAAGCTGTGATGTCTTATTTGAAACTCCCCCAAAAAACGAAGCAATTGGGTAATGCTGTCACTCTGAACTGTGCAGACCTCAAAGCATTTAGAAATGTTGTGCTGACAGTTCAAGGCAAAGATGTACCTGGGCGATGGAAACAGCTTGTTCAGAAAGGTGTCCAAAGAGAGATGAAGCTTTACAAAACAGTGATGCAGGTGAGATTGTTTTTGTACCTTCTTTTAGTGATCATTTTATCAACAAAAACTTATTTATGTTCGAACTGTTGACAGACAACAATGAAAGAACAAATGAAGTCAATTGTATTGTGGGTGCACCCCACTACAAGCTTTCCGATATTTCTAGCGTGGATGCATTGTGTATACTCGAACTCGTTGCATTATGTTCCAGTTTACTTCATCCTTGGGATTATTATCATTCTTGTGGAGAATTATCAAACGTTTGCAATGAATAGAAACACAAACGCAGGCTTCATTCCCATTACCATTCCAGAGATGTTGAAAGCGTTGATTCTGGGAGGACCAAACTCAAGCTACATACAACCAATTAGCATTATGCCCCAAGCTGAAATAGCGAAATCTCTAACTAAAAGTGAAGATGAATTGGACCAAGCAGCACTCACCGATCAAGTCTTAGACGGGGCTGGTATACGCATGGATGGTGATCACTTAGAATTTCCATTTTCTGAGGCTGGCCGCTATCCTAAGAAGACTTTGGCTGAAGCGTGTGTTGATGCGTCTACGCTGTTTGAAGATGATGACGATGACGACGACGGCAAATCTTCAGGAAAACTCGCAAGTGAGTTCACACTTTCTTTGATCTGTCATGACATTGCTTCCGACTCTGACTAACTACTTCTTTAATTTCATATTTGCAGCTTTGAAGAAAATGGCAAGACCAGCCAATATGAAGTCTTTGCTGATGATGAACCGAGACGATGGCGAGGACGAAGATGAGGCAGAGTTAGGTTTGGATGATCGTCTTGTCGACGACATTGCAGAAAAAGCAGTTGAGATTACCGAAAAAGGTTTGGAAGTTGCTGAGAAGGCGACCGAAATCGTGACCGAAACAGCGACTGAACTTCTTAATCGACCAACTCCTCAGTCTAAAGATGCCAACAGAGTAAACACACCCACATCCACCAAAAAAAAGTCGATATTGACGCGAAAGTCAACGAAAGAGTCAACTGTTGATAGCAGAGACAAATCTTCTACACCTGAGCAACTTTGGAAGCGTGTGAAAGATCCTAGAGGTTTACCAGAGCAGGATGCGTCCGTGTTTGTGAAATCGAGAAAGACTCTGAAAGAGGAGCTTATCCACAATAAGAATTTGCTGCACAAGATGTCGAATCGCATGTTCGATGACCGCATGTTCATTGTAAACGAGGAGGATCCGGGCTATAACGAGAATGAAGAGCTTGTCCTCAACAATGCAATTGGTACCAACAAACACAAAAATCCGATGGTTGCTAAAATGGCGGAGTACATTGCACCAGCACTTGAATGTGTCAAAGTCGGGCTATCAGTGTGGAGGGCAGGTTTCAATCTCTTTACCTGGAGTGATCCGTTCCTCACGTTCCTCTTTCTGTGTGGATCTATCTGTCTTCTGTGCATTCTAATCATCTTTCCGTGGCGTATTTTCTTCTTTCTCATGGGAGTTGGTGCTTTGGGCCCACAGAACTACTTTGTTGGCAAAGTTGTGTCAAAGAAGAAAAAGAAGGATCCAAGTCCGCCGGTAGAAGCCACGTCCCCCAAAAGGGAGAATCGAAAGGGAGAAGTATCCGAAGAATTCGAATTTCATAATCATCTTCTTACTCATGGTGGTGTTGATTTGAGGGAAGAAAAATCTGCAAAGACTACATCTTCAGTTCACCGTGCCATTGTTCCAACATCGCCTCTTATTTCGCGAAGGTTCTTTGACTGGCCACCTAATCCATCTCTGTCAAAAGTTGAAGTGTGCTCCAAGTAGAAGTTCATATTGATCAATGTTGCTGTTATTTGTTGTTACTGTCATGTAGGTAAATATTTAATCGTCATATTACCTTGATGTGAGAACATTCCTAACATATGTTCTCATTACCGGCGCTGGTTTGAGGACCGTTGCATTTCTGCCACGGCACCAGCTGCCATTGCGGCGAATTTTGCAGCTTGCCCCCACGACATACCTGATCCACCTCGACCCAATGATGTGGTTGCATTGGAAGAAGAGGATGCTCCACCGAATGCAGCTTCTGCAACCTTTTGTGCAGTATTTTTCGCGTCCTTGAAAACTCGATCCCTCGTTACTGGTTCGGGGACTGATTCGCCTCTTGCAATCGCAGCTTCTCGCTCTTCTCTCTCTAATACTCGTTGCTGACTATCAGTATGAACCGCTTGGACAAGAGAACTTGCCGCCCTACTTGCCACAGCAGACCCAACCATCTGTGCAGCCGAAGAAAGTAATGAGTTTCCTTTCGAAGCCCTGCTTGCCATTACACTACCTAGTAATCCTCCAACAACTGCAGCAGCCCCCATTGCCATGTTCAGCTCTTCTTCTGACATACCAGCGACTGTCTCATCAAACATGTTCATAAAAATTGTCAAAGTCAGTGTCAGCTTGTTTTTCAGCGTGCATATTGTTATAATTATTCGTCTGACTTTGCCGCCTCTTAAATGTAAATGTTCCTCCCTGACTCTCACGATCATATTGTGCACGTTTGATTGGATCCCCAAGAACCTCATAGGCTTGACCTATTAATATAAAATTGGCTTTGGCTTCCTCTTCAGCCCCAGGATTCTTATCAGGATGATATTTAAGTGACTTTTTCAGATATGCTTTTCGAATTGCAGATTGCTCTGCCGTTGGTGGTACCCCCAATATTTCATAGTAAGAGGTGTGCTCGGCGCCAGCGGATCCCATGGTAAAATGGTCAAATAATCTTGTGATGTAAGTGAGCGAGATGTGTCAAGGGATGAATAGAGACAGCAAGTCGTCTTGCTACTGATCTGGCTGCAGTTTTATGCTATTGAAAGAACGTAGGCAGGCATATGGGCAAGATCAATACCACAGTATATTGCTCTGCATTGACATTGCTTTATGCAAAGCCTTGCTTTTTCATTGCAGACGAATGCACGGCCCGTTTTCGTGCCCCGCTCATCTTTCCTTTCCTCTCTTCTCAACTTTCTCTTACACTTTTCTCTTGCAAGTTGCAAGAGAAAGCGCCAGCGCGGGACGGAGATCAAGGATCAACAAGATCTTCATCATAATCACAGTGCGAACACAAACAACTGATGGAGTCTTCGTTGTGTCCGCTCCCTTCATAATAAACAACGGAAATGGACGCTTGTCCGCATCTTCGCAAGCCGACAGAGTGTGCTTGGCAGCGGCTGCGTGATCCTTTGCAGTGGAAGTGCGACAGTTGCCTATCCACAGACGGAGTTTGGATATGCCTCACCTGTGGACACATTGGTTGTGGCAGGAGGGCGCACATGCCTGCGTTGGGCGGTGGGCATAGCAAGCATCATTATCATACGACTCATGGAAATACTGTGGTAACAGCTTGCAAAACAGCAAGTGACAATAGCAGTAGTAATGACAGTAGCAACAATCATGGAACGAAGAAATCGAAAATTCTTAGAGTATTGAGATCTCCAAGGAGGAAGAAAAACAAAGAAGAGGAGGCATTCGCTGGCAAAGAAGACGAGACTACCGAAGACAAAGAGGAAGAAGAGTGGTTGCCGAGAGTAGCACTAGCAACGGGCATGAGGTATGCATTGATATTGTAACAAAAGCAGTGCACTGTTATGCGTGTGATGATTATATTCTATCTGATGAGAAGTGGCTGGCAGATTTGCGGGAAGAGCTAGTTGAAATTGAACTTCGCAAGGATGCAATGAGTATATCCACCACTTCTTCTTCGTCTACAACTGACGATGAAGTACTTGACCAAAAACAATCTTCGTCGTTTGATGATCATGACTTTGAAATGGTTGAGTTACCCAATGCTAAAAAGTCAAAAGGCAAATTTGCGAATGGAATAACAGGTTTAGACAACTTGGGAAACACATGTTACATGAATTCCGTCCTACAAATGTTATCACACTGCTCTGGATTCCGGAGCTTCTTCCGTGACTTTTTTGAAGGCAGCAGCGCCGCTTCAGCTGGCTGGGGATGGTGGATATAAAATCACTAGACAAACGACTGTTCGCTTAAAAGAAACATTGCATGAGGACCAACCAGATGAGCTTATGTTGACAGAAGCTACACATGCACTATTGCGAGTGTTATGGAGTGGACGATGGCGTAGCATCAAACCACGATACTTTGTCAATGCAGTTTGGAAGCATGGTGGCTTGTTTGCAGCAAGAAAGCAGCAAGACGCAAATGAGTTCCTAAACTTTTACCTTGGCCGAGTAGATGACGAATTGAAAGCACCGAAAGCTAAAAACTCAGTAATGATGGATTTGTTTGGAGTTGATCAATATCAACAAGTTCAGTGTGACGAGTGTAAGACAGTCACAAAGCGTACAGAGCCACTGTTAGGCTTGGTGCTATCACTTCCTGACGACCAGAGCAACAAAGATGCTAGTGATGATGATGATGATGCGGCTGAGGCGGAGAAGGAAACAAAAAGTGAAAGTAATTCCATTGATTTGATAGATTGTGTCAAATCATTGCGCAATACTGGACGATTCACCGGTGATGATAAATTTGACTGTGAAACGTGCAAAGAGAAGAAGGAAGCTTCATGGAATGTTACGTTACAAAAGAGGCCTCAGTCGCTTCTGATTTCATTTAGACGAACGCTGTGGAGTATCGAGAAAGGTGTCCACAAGGATAGCCGTCAGGTGAACTTTCCGCTCGAGCTTGATGCTTCTGAGATACTTGACGTTGGAAATGAGAAGAGCCCAGATGATGATTTTGAAAGTTGTCATTTCAATCTCACGTCGGTTGTCTCCCATTCAGGCACCACTCCATTCGTTGGTCATTACATCGCATATGCTAGAAATGGTGATGGATGGTTTTTGTTCAATGATTCTAGCGTCACAAGTGTCAAAGAAGCAGAGGTTCTCGAGGCAGAAGCTTTTATTCTGTTGTACGAGAGGCGTGGAATACCCGCAGTGTGAATAAAATGCTAAGCAAAGCTTAATCATAGTTGCTATTATGGATTAGTAGGATGTGCTCGAGGTATTTGCTCCATGTGTCGATACGACAACAATGATTCTGGACCATAGTGATCTCCACCCATTGTTCCCTGAGCATGTGCATGATAAACTATCAAAAAGAACGCCCACATATGCAGAATTGCCAAATAACCGATGAATGCCAATCGAGATATTGGTGAGTGTCTAAAATGGCCTCCAAGGTCTATTGAAATTGTGTCAACTGTGTCAAGTAATTGGGCCATTCCTTCTTGACAACCTCCTGCTGGAAGGCGACCATGGTGAAGACCAAGTGCGCTTCGAATGGATTCCACTTGAGAACTTCTCTGGAACCTTCGTCTCGTGGGATCACGTCTACGGCGGAGTTTCGTTCCCATTTCCTCATCGGTTGATGATACCGTCCCGGCCAAAGCAGACCCTTCAGTTGAAGGTGCGTCCATCATGATCAAGCGTTGGTTTGCATCTTCCACCGCTTTCTCAGCTGTATCAGCTCGTCGAACGGCAGCCTGGAGACGATTTTTCATTGTGGATATTTCTGCCCGACTACGATCAATCTTTGATTGCTGCTCAAATATCTTTTCGGAAAGTGACGCGATCTGCTTCTTGAGGTGGTCGGTCTCTTTCTTCTCATCTCCAGGGTGTTGAAGATCAGTCGAACTTGTGCATCTTTCGTCTGAAAGGTCAATATCTTCTAGAGAATCATTGACATTACTACGCATCGATCGTCTGGACGATTCTAACTTTGCCACCGTAGTTGTTAGGTCAGAAATCTTCCTTTCATACTGCCTCTGTCTCGCGTGAGCACTAGACAATTCATCGGCCTGCTCCTTTGACAAATCTTGCAATTCGCTATGCAGAGTAGAGCATCTCTGGCGTTCTAAGGACAGCTGAGCTCGAAGCGTTTCAATTTCATCTTCTGAGTCTTGCAACCGAGCCTTGAGATCTTCATCTTCACTAGAAATTATTCCTTCGGTGATATTGTTCATCCCTGCCTTCATACCAGCCTCGACTTTATTTTTCGCCACGACGAGGGCGGCTCCAAGGTCTGCAACTGTCTGCTCCAACTCTGACTCTCTCTTCTGTCTCACCCCAAGTTGTTTTGCATGCAGAGTCAAAGCTTTGTCCAGCTGCTCTTCCGCATTTCTCTCCCTCTCAGATGCCAATTCCATTTGGGAAGTGGCATGTTCCAATCGTGTCTCCAACCTAGAGATTTCAGTTGATAAAGTAGCAATCCTCTCATCAATCGTTGATTTTTCCTCCTGCAGTCTTGAAGCTGTGGCTATAGCACCCCTTTCCCTCTCCAGCGCATCAGCCAATTCTGCATCCCTCTCTCCCCCCTCCTTGGCTCTCTGTTGCTCTGCTCTCGCGACTCTCGCCTCCATGTCTTGCATTGCCGCTTCATTAGAGTCCTTTAACTGCTGAAGTGCCCTTTCATGAGCAGCAGTCAAAGCAGCTATCTCAGCCTTGTGTGATGCATCGTGCGATTCCTTCTCTTGCTTATGACGAGATCGATCGCGTTCCATACGGGAAGCTGCACGATCGAGTTCTTGGCGCTGAGCTTCAATTTCGCGTTCTGATGATTCGAGGTCTGCATTGAGCTGGAGTACATGTCGCCTTAATTTGCGCAATTCTTTCATTGATGCGGCATGTGTGGTGCTGTTATTATTACTATTTGGAGCA
Source organism: Skeletonema costatum (assembly GCA_018806925.1). Lineage (NCBI taxonomy): Eukaryota > Bacillariophyta > Thalassiosirophyceae > Thalassiosirales > Thalassiosiraceae > Skeletonema > Skeletonema costatum. Next base: position 44,170 of record JAHBBA010000896.1, on the reverse strand, counting down.
ACAGCCCCCACAGCAGTATTAGAAGATGATGGGGCGGGTGGAGGCTGTTGTTTTGCGTTCTCTGTACCACTCTTGCTTGTTATTTTTGATGCATTTGATTTTGGAGGCACTTCTGGAGGCGTTTCTGACTCCTCCACACCTCCACTACTAGGATCTGCAACATCAGCATCATCGGATTGAGATCCTCCTTCATCATCAACATTATTTTCCTCCTTAACGTCCGACTTTGGTTCTTCCTCATTATTTTTTACAGCAGCTGGACTTGTGTCTGAGTGCTCCCCCTCGCCCTGAAGATTATCATCGTGGCTGTTAGTATACTCAACATTATCTCCAGATGTAGCTGGTGTATCATCGATATCAGAGCCTGCATTAACGTTATCGTCAACAATTTCGTCGTCTTCTTCACTCAACAGCCCCCTCTTTGCCAAAATATCTTCTACACCCTGAGCCTCTTCGGATGCATCTCCAACAATTCCTTCGTTCCCATCAGCATCAACTTCACCATCAAGTGCACGGTTGAAACGATGTTCTTCAACCGTTTCTTCGACTTGATTGTCGAGATTTTCAAGAAGAGCATTAACGTTCTTGAGCCAGCGGGACATTGTTGTTTGTGTTTGTTTGTGCTTATGGCACTAGAAAATTGCTACCCTCGAATTAGAAAATAATAAGATTTGTCGCCCTCGCAAATGCAGCAATCAATAGCAGAACAATATTGTACAGGGGGTGGCCGATCCAAGCGTATCTCTACAAAAGATAATGTGATTGCTTTGTCCTTACAATATAATACTGCTTTCCGTCCTCATTTATTTCATTTTCAAGCCTCAAAGCCTTTCTATTACAGATTCGCCATTTTTTGTGAACTGAAAGAGTCGAGTCAAGATAGAATCCGAACTCGAACATCAATTCAGAATTTTTACCGTTGAGCACTCTCGCGATTTATGATTTCGGACGGGCAAAGGGGGGCATGCGCTCACAAAACGCCCCCCATATTTGCTAGGCAGCCACTAGTAAACTAAATGTTGCCCCCTGCCCTGCCCCACACACAAGACGGCACCTACACCAAAAAGTCTGACAAAAATCCATCCCACCACCCCACGGCTGGTCAAAACGGCCGTCGGCGCAAGTGGGCATAGGCCTCGTGTAAAAGAAACCACCACACTGCAAATCGCTAGATGGCTCTACAGCACCATGAAATACACACATTATGTAATATACAGCATGATTACCCCTCACAGTCGCCATCCACCGGTTGATATGTCCTCACCACCTTCATGTTGAACGGCGTGCATGATCGGCGCCGGCGAAATGACGCTCTTCTGCTTATTATTGCCGCCTTTCACCCCCACGACGGTGGCCTTCAAATATCGTCGCCGTGTAGGCAGTGAAATACAACAAAAATACACCCTTCTGAGTGACTCCTGGGCGGGAAACTCCTTCATCTGGGCGAATACTAACCGCACGGCAGCACCTGCGCAAGTCGGCAAGCATGTTCCCAAGTTCTATCAACGGCTTACTTTCTGTGCTGCATCGGTGGCCCATCATATGGGGTGGTGTTAGTTTCGGTTGTTTCTGCGGTGAATATGACCAAAAATATTTGTATGGGACATTGGGCCTGATGTAATAAAACGATGCATGTGAACAATTCCGACCGAAATCGCTTGTTTTGGAACGCCCCAATACACAATAATCGTTTTGAGGATGTATTCGGGCAAGCACGAAGAATTAATGGTGATATATTGCACTTTCTATGACATATGTTGGGGAAATATTGCTAGGGGACGATGGGATGATATAGAAGAGGAAGTATAGAAGTCGGTTTAGCTGTTTCATGACTTGTCTTGACAACAGCTACAACTAAAATCCAAGGGTGGCGGGCGCCTTCTTTATTCCTCGTCCGATATCACTTCAATGATATGTTTGAAACCGCTTAAGGATGCTTCCACATTGTCCACATCGGAGTACCCAACTACAAGAGCTGTACGACCGCCTATTCAAAGTACACGTGAAAAGAGAATCGTGGTGAACTTTGACGTCGAAACAATAATGCATTGTAACAGACCATCATCGTCTAACATCAATAATTTCACATCCCATAGACCTAAATCATGCATAATGCCACTCGAAACAACATGATATGTTCAATAAATGGATAGGTTACAAGTTTGAGCAATATGATAGCTCCTCTTTCAAGTATTAAATGCACACGTGATGAAATAGAACGAATATGAACTCCTTTATGTTAGAATCCTTATTAATTAAGCTAAAAATGCATGCCCACTTGCGCACGCAGTTCATTCTAACATATAATAGGTAGGGCAAGCTTGATTGCTACTCTGCGCAAGTCGGAACACGATTCTTCATGTGGGGGCTGGCATTGAATTTTGTGTCTAGCGAGTATCTAGCGATCGCCCCCTTTTTGACCGAAAAAAGACAGGGAAAGGGGGCCCCCGAAATTCGCCCGACGAAATCATAAAATCGCGAGAGTGCTCAACGGTAAATTTGCCGCCGACGCGCCGCCAACAGTGTGAGGTGCGATGAATAGTGTCGGAGACATATTATTGGGGGCCCATAACAAAGCCGAGGAGGCCTATGAACAAAAAGCAAAGCAAACTATGAGCAGCGACGACGAGGTTGAAGAAGTGGTCTCGACTCCAGATCCGAGACCATCTGCTCAAACCAGTCCATCTGAAATTATGGCTACTACTCAGGCGTGGGCCAAGGTTGCTAGGGCTTTCGTCTATGTGGAAGTTGCGTCACTGGTGCTTTTGTTCTCAACTTTGGGTGTATGGACCAGTGGTGATTCTTACAAGGCATATCTCTTTGTCGGTGGCAGTCATTTCGTTAGGCTTGTGCCTCATAATTCAAACAGGAGAGTTTGTCCAGCCAGGGTTTCTAGACAGAACTGAAAAGGGTGTAAGCTTGTTTCTGTTCCTGTGGTGGGGTATCGGCACTGGAATTATTACCTTTAAGTCACCATTTACAACAACATCAAACGGATATTTTTCTGCTTGGGCGGGTTTTTCTGTTCGCCACACGTGAGTACTTGTGATGAATGCATAATTGCATGATTTGTGTCCATCATTCTAATTTCAACGAGGTACTGGCTGACAATGTATTTCCTCCCAAACGAATCTTAGATTGGGCTCTAAACACGGAGTCTTTTAGGAGTAAAGTAGAAGAAGCGGAGAAAGGCCGAAAATTGGCGTCCTCTTCTCTTCTTTGTGGTCTCGTGACATTATTTGCTTGTGTTCCGGAGATTGGATTTTATTACAACGGAAATGCTATTTGGGGCTTAACAGCTGGTATTCTTACATTCATTTCAACTCTGTTCATTCTTCAAAAGTACGATGATATCCCAATCCAAATGTTGAAGCTTTACTCAGCCATTATGTTTGTGATCTGGGCTACAGTAGCAGGTGTGCTTACGTTTGATGGCCCCTTTCGAGATACAGGAAACGGATACTTTGCAACGTGGGGAGGGTTCATTGTTGCGGTTTTCTTTGCCAATCACCAATTTTCTCGAGAAGATGAGATTGTGTGATTGCTTTGTGCAAAGTAAGAGGTTATACAGTAATACATTAAATATTTGTCATTCATCTCGTTCAATCATTTCGTTCAATAATCGCGATCTTCAATGCACATAGAGCTGACAGCCAAACTGCAAAGAAACCATTGCCAGTGATCAGAAACGGTCCGATGTAGGTACATATCCCAGCAGTGATCACCCACAACACAAACAGTAGAACAGCTGTGAGCTTCATGGCATTCTTCGCTATTTCTTTGTACATGCCAATCAGATACGCACAAACTATCAAAGTGATGGCTCCAGCTGCAATCGATAACCCAGCGCCTTCAAAGTTGCGTGTTTTCTCTCGCAATGGGCTGATGGAAGCAAGTATTGTCACTATTGATAACAATACTAGGTTCATCAGGTATTTCACTTCTCTTGATTGGGAATCATACGAGACAAAGTCGAGTCCAATGCACCACTGGCACGAGGATATAAGACCACCCCAAGCACCAAACCATCCGTTTGATGTGAAAATAAAGGGACCTACATAGTTGTTGCGTGTGTGAATGTGAGATAGAGACACGCTTCGACAAAAAACATAGACAAGCCTAATCTCTCACCTTTAAACGTGATGAAGCCCGTCCCAAATATCCACCACAGCAAGAGGAACACGCTGCACAATTTCTCAGACGAATGCTCTCCTACCATGGGTTTCTCTAGAAACCCAGGCTGCAAAAACTCCATTGTCTGCAGAATTAGACATATACCGAAGGAAATGCTTGCTACAGATATTGCATACTTCATCCACGGTGTTGGAGACCACAGTGCTATACAAGCAAACAGGAGTACGAGCGAAGATACCTCCACATATAAAAATGAATACGATGCTTTGAGCCAGCGGGAGCAGCCTTGAGTCAGCTCAGCCGGTGACGTTTGAGGTTCACCATTCCTAATAGAATGTAGGTTTTCAAAAAAGATATGAGAATATAACTTCTTATGTGTTCTGTACAAAAGGTTTGGCCTGTTGACACTCACTGGATCTGAGGCAACCCCTTTTCCGCTTTAGATGATACCGATTCTTCTGATCCGCTGTCTGACATTTTATTTACTGATGATTTGCCACGCCCTGGCTGAGTAATGTGATGAAGATAGCGGCAGAAGCTTTTTGGGCAAGAATCAAGAATGAAGGCGGGTGTAATTCAAAGTACTGGTTCCCACGCATGTGGAACTGTGGCACATATTCCAAGAGCAAAAAAGGACGCCGCAGTAGGACAATGGGCGGACACATTATTTGATCATGATCGCATTGTAATCAAATCAACCGACCGCGTTCATAATTTAAACCGACGGAGAGAATCAATGTCCCGTTCCCTTCGTTTGATTCTGCACAAATAATAATAGACATATATCGCACTGATTTGTACACATCAGTCTACAGAGAGAATATTCATTTAAATTTTGCATTTCACTATATACACCATGGCTGACCTCGGCAATCTCCTAGAAGAAATCAACAATGACGATGAGAGCATCGGGAACAATGAAGACCAGAGTTACGACGGCGAGGACGATTTGGATAATTTTGACAATCAGCGTTCTAGTAGTGTACCATCGGCACTTACCGCAGCGGTGGCGCAACGGCGTAAATTAGAGGATGAAAAAGATGAAACAACTGGCGAAGACGCCGATGGGGAAGGGGGACGAATCCTAGACCCTGATTACGAACAATTAAAATCACTTTGGACTAATGAAACTGCCTCTCCTGAGCTCATGCCAAATGATAACGAAATAGTATCTATACATGTCGACGTCTTGGAAGGTCAGGAGGAAACAGTGGATGACTTGTTCCAGCGTTCAAAGCAACAACGCCAATCTCGTGACGGGGGAGCTTCCGGGGAATTAGCATCACTGGTGGCACAAATTACCAAAATGGATTTAGATAGGACTCGATTCATGCTGGTGGATTTGGCAAGGACGAGAATGGCCAAAATTGAGAATCACGCACTGCATAATAGAACGATGGTTGATCGTATGACAGAGGAGGAAGTGGCATATCTTCGCCAGTATGGAGAGCTTATTGAAAAACACTACCAGAGAACTGTTCTCAATCACATGCCAGCAGAAGGATGGAAGAAACTTGATGATCCAGAAATGATTGATTCCCCTGATCTGGAGCAGTTTGTATTTTGCCGTACTCTGGAACCTATTGAAATTGATGTCAGTGGTGAACCGAATGTGTTGAATGAAGGAGAGGAGGAAGAGAACGACGACGATGACTATGGAGATAATTTGCAAGCTCATCCTGCGGGAGCTTTCTTGATTGTAATGTACAAGAAAGTGAGAGAGTTGATTGCAGAAGGAAAAGTCCAGTTACTCATGTGATTTCTCAAAAGTCAATCAATGGTTGAATGGTTTCAATCATTCCATTTTCATTATTTATAAAGATGCGTAATCATTCCTTCTTAAGTTGGTTATCTAGCTTTTTCTACTACGCTTCGTTGTGGTTAGCTCTTGATTTCAAGTGGTAGCATTATTTAATCTCTCTCCACTTCTACGTCAATGATTGTTCCCTGCTTCTTTGATTTGGCTTGTTCTTGTTTACTATTGCCACTGCCCATTACATCAAAGTCTGAAATTCCATCCCCCCCTCCCATTCCTCCGAACAAGCTATCAAACAAACTACCACTTCCTCCTCCCTCATTCATCATGTCATATGGATTGTTACACAGTTCAAGCCCATCGCCCTTCTCGTTGGCTCTCGAAAAAGCTCCACAGTTCAGACACACTGTTGGCTCCCCATTTTTTAGAGCTCTAACAGGAAGTTGCCCGCAGCTCGGACAGGGAGCCTCTACTGTGTACAAAGCGCTCCAGATTTGGAACCCAGCAAATAAAAGAAATGGAGTTACGAACGCCAAAACGAAGAGAGTATTTGTTATGGCAAAGAATGCTCCGCCGAGTGGTGATGCAAAGAAGAGGCCAACTAGCACTGCAGTTCCTATTGTCGGTAAAACGGCTTTGATTTCATCAAGGGGTCCCTTTGGTCCTTGTGGTGACGGTGGTAATTGGTAGCCCATCTGCAGGGAAGTGTTTTTACGTGGTCTACTTATTGTTGAAGATGAAAGAGCATTTCCAATCGAAATGGGCGCATTGATCTTGCATTTGTGGATGCCAGTCGCAGGGCGAATGACGAAGGCCTGCACCGCGGAGGCGAACAGATTGATAAGGAGGAACACGGCAATTGTCTTGGATGTCATGGTTGTTTTATGCGCCCGTTTTTATTGAGGACCTCACAAAATTGTGGTTTTTGGAGGAAGGCTTACATTATTTAGCTACACACATGTTCTGAAATTTACTCTAGAGAGAGAGGTCTTCAAAAATGAGAGAGAAAGAGTAGAAGCCCCCGAAAAGTGGGCATACCCCCAGCACATTTAACTTAGCACATTCGGCCATGGTCAAAAGTGATAGTGATCTTCTTCTCTGCGTTGTATATTGCGTGCTGCAAGGTAATGAGGCCATCTTCAAATGTATTCTTTATTTCTCAAGCGAGTCATGAGAAAGTCTTTTAGGCTTCCATGAATTACAAACTCGAAACTATTCATTTCATACCCAACACCTGCTTCGCCTATCATCTGCAGCTGCTCTAGTCTCGCTGGAAGTTGTTGAATAAACTGCGAGTCTTTGACACGGTCATACGCTCTGCTGTCATATTGGGAAAATGCACTTGCCGATCCTGCCATTGCGTGACGAATTGCTGCCTTGTCGTCTCCATAAATATCACCCGGAAGGGGAAGCGCCCAGTGAGTAGGTACAGAATATAGATACGCAGTTGAAGTCATATGAAAATGCCTTGCCATGATTTCAACTCCAAATGGATTGACGTCGCCACCATGTACAAAAGTCGCATCTGGGTAGAGATTATGGAGGGATTTGGCACATGCCAGATAATTGTGCGTTACATTCCCCTCCGAGCATAGCAGAACAAATGATTCTTCCTCCCCAAGAATGCCTTCGTTAATGAGCGTTTCCATCTGATCTTTCTTCTCGAATGTAATGATGAATGTGGGTTTGAAATCACCAAATCGCTCGACAGTTGACACTGGACGTTCCGTCTCGTTCTCCGGATCTAGATCGTCGCCGTTCTCTGGATCTGGGTCATTTTCATCTCTATCCTGTGGCATTTTGTGGAGTGACATCATGAAATTTGGTATATTCCGAACAACATCCCCGGGGGTATGTGAAAAGTCAATTTTATTCTTTCCGTCAAAGACGAGCGCAAATCCCTTGGATCCAATGATCTTCCCACGTGATGGGTCAGGAACGACACCCAATTGCGTCAAAGTCAACCCAATATCTTTGGCAATCTTAATCACCCACCTTCTTAGATGCTGGTAGTCATGACCAAAGTAAGTTCCAAGCAAGTAGTATATGCTCCTCATTGTCTTGCGTTTACCATCCCTGTTCATTCGCTTGAGTATTTTCAGCATTTGAGCATACCGGACGGTCTTTACAAGGTATTCTTTTCCTTTCGGCTGTCCCTCCTCCTCAAACACTTCTTTCAAAAATTTTAAAGAGAAGACGAAAAGTTGTTCTGTAATCTCATGAGCAGTTTTGAAATCATCGTCATCGTCAACGTCGTCGTCGTGATTATCGTCACCATTGACTGCTAATGCCGTGACTGCACTATCCTCATCGTCCGAGAACGTCATGATGCCATCATCTGAGGTGGCCTCATTGGTGATGTCAAGGACCCCTCCTCCTCCTCCCTCCCCCACTCCAAATGACGCCAAAATTGCTGCTTGATCCGCCTCCTCGGACGCAACTGAAGGCGACGAGGCAGTATCGGACAAAGGACCATCATGCGATCCTATTCTTTTCGCGTTAGACATTTGGGTAGCACATCTAAAGCACAGATCCAACTGGCCGTTATTATTCTCTTCCAAATAATAGTCATTGGGGTAATCATCGGTCGTAATCCTTACTCCCTCGTGAGTACAACCTTCTCCAGGAGTCAAGACGTGTCCGCATAATGGATGAAAATAACCACCACACCAAAAGCAACGCAAACCCTCGCCCATTCCCAACTCAATTTCCTTGCAGACACATTGTCTCTCGGAGCAACACATTCTTGGTCTAATGTCTAATTCAGCAACTCAGGTGGTATGGAGGCAGGTCTACTGTGGCGGGTGGCTGGTAATAATAGCTGACTCAGCGGTGGTAATCTCTGGTAATGGGTGAACAAAAAGTGTGTATTTGGGATGGTTTTGAACATATCGGATATATCAACATAATATCGGATACAAAAGAGTGCTTTGAGATTTGCACTTTGCACACTCTCCTTTTTCGACAAGCTTCCATTGTCTTCCGTCATTGTTGCGCATGCTGTTCATTTGTCAATGTCAAGAGGAGACGCGCCCATAATATTATTCTTCCCGTATTAACCCAAAAATGACTTCGTCCGCCATGGAGGACTCTCCATATCTCCCAGAAGAGAATGAACAAACCCCCGCACCACGCCGCTCCGGCCGTGAATGTAAGCCGGTAGAATCAATCTACAGTGATGCCAAGAACGATCAGAGCACTAAACGTGATACATCCCAGGCAGAAAGACCTTCAACGGCAGATGCGAAACAGGAAAACAAAAGCAAGCAAGCAAAGAGGAGGAAAGGGAGTGGGAAAAATAACTCCAAAAGCAATGGCAATGGACCAGTGAAAAGAGTTGTGGAGTCTGTCAAAGCAAAAGCCAAAAACCTCAAAACAATCTTGGGGAAATCAACGGACAAGCCCGTCTCAACAGAGAACACCGAGATTCCCATCAATCTTCCTCCCCCGGAAAATGGGACAAACGCTGCCAAAACCGCTGCTGCTACTGCCATACCCATCAATCTCCCCCCCCCAGAAAATGGGACAAACTACTCACCGTCAGAAGTGGTGCGAAATTGGCAAAGGATTGAGAGTGACACCACACATCTATCAGCAAGGGATAAAATCAGTTACCGTCTTCGTTGGAAACAGAAAGTGATCGACGAGAGTTACTATCATGGACAATTGAATTCATTAACTAAATGGCTCGCAACCTACGGGAAAGACAACTCTCCGCCACCACCGGCGTATTGGCCTGGGGATGCTGCTGCCAAAACCGCTGCTGCTGCTGCCATTCCCATCAATCTTCCTCCCCCGGAAAATGAGATAAAATACTCACCGTCAGAAGTGGTGCGAAATTGGCAAAGGATTGAGAGTGACACCACACATCTATCAGCAAGGGATAAAATCAGTTACCGTCTTCGTTGGAAACAGAAAGTGATCGACGAGAGTTACTATCATGGACAATTGAATTCATTAACTAAATGGCTCGCAACCTACGGGAAAGACAACTCTCCGCCACCACCGGCACATTGGCCTGGGGATGCTGCTGCCAAAACCGCTGCTGCTGCTGCCATACCCATCAATCTCCCCCCCCCAGAAAATGGGACAAACTACTCACCGTCAGAAGTGGTGCGAAATTGGCAAAGGATTGAGAGTGACACCACACATCTATCAGCAAGGGATAAAATCAGTTACCGTTTTTGTTGGAAACAGAAAGTGATCGACGAGAGTTACTATCATCTATCAATGACTACATTAACTAAATGGCTCTCAACCTACGGGAAAGACAACTCTCCGCCACCACCGGCACATTGGCCTGGGGATGCTACTGAAGCTATTTTGTCGAAACAATTGGTGCGTAATAAACCAACAGAAATCTTCGTCAAATCTCTTCCAAACGAAGACCGCCAAATGATGGAAGGTTTGTTTGGGGGTACAGGAGGAATGTTCAGTTTCGAAAATGCGGGTTCTGTATTTGAGGACCTGATCAATGAAGATCCGCGTCTGAAGGTGGAATGCAACCATTTGATTGGAGAGGACATTAAAAGTGTTACAGTGTCAACACTGAGTGCATTGGCTACGTGCGAGTCCTGTATTCCGGCGAATGTCCGGAAGAAAATTGATCTATGGAAAGTTCTTCGCAATGCATTTGCTGATTTTCCTGAATGTGTGTCTGTCATTTCCTCTGGCACTGTTCCAAAAGATGTCAGTGATTCTCTAAATGGTATGGGCAAGTTCACTGTGGTCGTTAATTTGGACACAAGTGTTTTGGAAGATGTATGGGGAACTGATAGCATTGACAACGTTATGCAACTTCACCGCGGTCATGAATTCGTGTGTGGTGTCAGTAATGAGAAGAGTCTATTGTACTTGTCTCATGCAGGTATGGGAAACCCAGGTATCGACTGTGAGTACTTCAAGAAACCAAACGCCAAGCAGGGAATGGAAGGAGAAATGGTGGCGACACTTTTGAAAGAAGTGAATGAAAGTCGCGGAATGTTGCGTTCTCAAGGAGAAATGCTGCGCTCTCAAGGAGAAATGATGATGGCACTTTTGAAAGAAGTGAATGAATTGAAGGGTTTGCTGCTACAAAGTCATGATGTATTGCCACCGATGTCGATGATGATGGAGGAACTCGCTGAAGAACCACCGATGTTTGAGGCATTATAACTACTGTAAAGAAGATAGAGAGTGTAGAGACAAGGAGTACGGATAAGCTAGATTACCTTATCCTGTTATTTCTTGCAAGCATCCAAGGGGCCTTATTCCCGCTTAGCTTCTTTCGGCTCGTGGCTACGCGTGATGTAGTATACACGACGTGATGGACTTGGAGGATTCGGAGGAATTGGAGAAGGGCAAAGATTTCTGGCGAATCGAAATCGGAATCGGAATCGACTCCGGCGAACGCATAAGAAGAGAGAGAGGAGAAGATAGGGACATAAAGAGCAAAGAGCTTGATGCGATGATGCATCGATGCAGATGCAGATGCATCTATCATGACTGGCGGAAGGTGGCTCCTGGCTGCGAGCTAGCAATGTCGTGTGAGCAGTGCTGCACTCAGTTATTTCCGAAATGAATGCCTTACTTATACATCATCGGAGCAGCATATCTGCTTCTAGATTATTTCGACATTGCTTGCGGTGCTCGTCATCATCGACCAAAAAGAATGGGCTAAGCGGACATAATCTGCGCAAGAACGAGGATGGATTTGGAATTGTAGCCGCCATGACAAACAATCAAGTTATAGGAGTGGATGGTTCACTACCGTGGAAGAATCTCACACAAGATTGGAATCACTTTGTCAATCTCACTCGGAACAAAGTGTTGTTAGTCGGTAGGAAAACGTTTGGGCTTGAAGATCCTTCTCTGGCACACATACAACATTGTCGTGCTTGTGTGGTAGTTTCACAATCAATGAATCAGGAAGACTTGATCAAAGCAAGAGTTGCGAGTGGCAGTGAACACCTGGCACTTGAGTTACTGCTGGCAAGTTCATTGGAAGAAGCGCTGGAGCTTGCGAGATTGGAAAAGCGCAAGAGGACATGGCAATCGAATACATGTTATGATCACGATGACTCGATTGATTGTTGGGTTGCCGGTGGAGAAATGATTTACAAAGAAGCATTGCAACATCCTGACGCTATGGAAGTTCAATTGACGCATGTAGATATGACAGTTGATACCAATCACTTTCGTGATGTTGCTTTCTTTCCATATGAAGACGTGAAAGTGAATGACTTTGTAGAAGTCTCTACAAAGACCATCGGCAATTGCGAATTCAAAGTTATGCGGAAAATTTGAATGTCCAGAAAAAGACTTCGAGACGGTGGTGAAAAAGGGAAATCACAAAAGTCTTAATGAAAGAATGTCATCGATTTATGCTGATAGTTCCAGTGTTTACTGGAAGAATCGTCAAAAGAGACACAACAGGTTGATAACATGTATTGCGATTGCTGTTCTGGCGTTGGTTGCATGTTTTGGTGTCGTTCACACTACAAACAAAAGCAAAATATTAAGCCAGCGACGATCACTGGAAGAAACAAATGAAAGGCACTGGATTGAATGCGAAGCTCGTGTGAATTCTCGTCAAGAGTGCACTGATATATGTCAATCAGAACGCAACTCGATTCAGCGCAAAACGATGCACCAGTCTTGCATTCATGGATGCCAACAAGCACATGTTGCCTCCACGGCGTTGGGCTGTAGAGGCAAGACGGACGGAAAAGGTAGACATAGAAAGCATGTAACGGAAGAGGATGTGTTTCAGGATGTAGGAGTTCTCGCTCACGAGCATTGCTCCAAGTTTCAATCTGTAGATCCGAAGCCTGACGTTTTTGCCACTTGTCGAAAATATCATAGAGCTGGAACCAAACAAGGATACAGATCGGGTATGGCTGCAATGACAGCCGTGTTGGAGGAAGAGTGGGAATCGATCAAGGCAGAAAGACTTGCCAATTTGGATGACTAGAGAGAGCCTGCTTATCTTTATGACAGTACTTTATCAATCAGGCCAACTGCAATCGTATCGCCACCTCTTCTCAAGACAAATCGCCCCAAAGCTTTGCATTCGTTGGACTCTTCTATCACCAACCTCTCGCTTAGAGTGATCTCAACAGTTGCTGTCACACCTCCCGTCAATACTCTTGGGTTTTGTCTCGGTTTGCCGTCTCCACGCTTCTCAGATGATATGAGTTTATTCAACACAGCAGGAACATCAATGCTATGCATGTGCAACAGAACACTTGAGCCTCGGATTATAGGTACAGCTAATCTTTCCATAATTGAAATCCTTGCTTCAAATCTTTGCTCAACTTTTGGCCTTAGTGAAGGATGCGGATGACAAATAACGCATCCAGTCATTAATCTGGCTGAGTCGATATTTGCGAGAGTCAGCTCGACAGTATCACCGGCCAAGGCAATGCCGTCCAGCTGAGCTTCATTCGAAGTGCTTGATGATGTCGTCGGAGATGGCGATGCAAATGAGTAAGTGGACGATCCTTCCTGAGCCGCCTTTCGTTCTACTCGCACGACATTAGCATCGTCGCCAACTGGCAACACAACCACATTATCTCCAGATTGAATAAAGCCTTGTACTACTCTCCCACGTACGTTAACATGCTTTCCTTCTGAAGATACATCGGTGACAATTGCTCTCAGGGGTTTCTCATATCCTCTCTTGGCAGGAGAAAACCCGTCTAAAGCTTCTAACAGTGTTGGACCCTTGTACCATTTCTTCAAAGCTTTCCAGCCATCTTCATCTTCCACCTTGTCACTGTTGGAAATGTTCACTCCCGTCAGCCCGCTCACTGGACAAAATGTGATTCTTGCCTCTTTGAATCCATTCTGCTTCAGAAAGTCAAGCACCATCGACTTGATGTGCTCAAACCTTTCCTGACACCAGGCAGGTTCGGCAGCATCCAACTTATTCACAGCAACAACGAATTGAGTCACTCCCAACCCTCGTGACAACACGATATGTTCCCTCGTTTGTCCTCCACTATATGAAGCATCTCCACCCCTTGCAAATCCCGCTTCAAACTCTCCCGTAGTCGCAGCAACAACTAACAGACCACAATCCGCACTTGCGGTACCACTAATCATATTTGGGATAAAATCCTTGTGACCGGGTGCATCTAGAATCGTAAAATCAAACTTTTCCGTCTTGGCAAACTTGGTACCAATATCAATGGTAACGCCACGCTCTCGTTCCGAATCATCTTCATCTGTAAACCATGCCAGTGCAAAGGATGATTTGCCAATAGAAGTAGCCGCCTTTTGATACTTTTGTAGTAAACGTTGCGATACGTGATTAAGTGATAGGAGGAGTCGACCTGTAAGAGTGGATTTACCGGCATCCACATGGCCAAGGATGACAAGTGAGAGATGTGAGCGGATTACTTCGCCAGTAGTGCTGTTAGATCGAAGACTGGCGAGAATGTTGGGTGGAAGTTGTGGAATTGGCATGTTTTGTGCATTGTTGTTTTTAGTTGCAGTGTCGTTCTTTTTGGATTCAACAGTGAAACCGGGTGGAGGTTTGCCGAGGGAAATCCCACCTCCTCCACTTTTTGGTGCTGCCGATGCAACTGATATTCCACCGCCACCCTTTCCACCTGCAGCCTTCTTCTTTGCATCATCCAACTGCTGCTGCTTCAGTTTCTGTTGCTGCAACTTTTGCTGCTGTAGCTTCTGCTGCTTGAGTTTGTTTTCCTTGGCTTTCCTTTCCGCCTCCTCCTTCTTTTTACGCTCCTGTTCTCGCTGCTGCTCTAGATAATATTCATCCTCATCGTAATATTCGTCGTCATCATAGTAGTCATCATCGTAGTAGTCGTCCTCGTCGAGGTTACGAATGTTGCGGTGTCGTGACATGGCTATTTTTTGCAGTTGCAATTATTCTATCCCTCTCTACAATCTGCACCTACTTATTGGATGAAACACGAGCTGGTCAGTCTCTCTCTGATGTTGTATAACACCACCCTCTCCGGGCCAGCTATAAACTGATCAGAGCCAACGATTACCTGTCAGCAACAGCCAACAGTATTGTACAAGCAAATGAATTGCGTGATGGAATGTGCATCAAATATCAAATGTCACAGGTGACTGTGTCAGTACTGTACGTCATTTTATAGTTTTCCAATGCTGTGATGTCATCAATGCCAACGATGATGTTGTTATCAGCATAGATAGGAAGCGAGATAACATCATAGTATTCTACTGAGGAAGGATCCTATTATCTCTACGATGAGCTTCTTCTCTGCTGGGAAACAGGCGGAGGAGGTTCCGTCGTCGCCCATGTCAATAGTGACCATTCTGCTCAGCCGAAGCGCAACGTCCGGTAAGTTGTAAATCAATGTCGGTGCATGCACCTTCAGAATCGACATGAACACTCATAAAAATCACCTCCTTCATTTATCCCTCAATAACATCAGCCGGGGGTAATTCGACACATGACTCCTCCACAGCCAAACTAGCCGTGGTGGTGCGCAAACCAATCAAACGATCTGGACACGGCGATAAAGTATCGCACAAATTAGAATACTTCACCTTTCTCGATGATCGACGTTCCTTTGCCAATGTCGACGCCTTGTTGACAAGATTCGCACCTGTTAGCACAGTATATGTGGCCTGTACAGAAAGTTTGGATGATAACAACAACAATGATTCTTCAGCAAAGTCAAAAAAAAGGTCAGTAGCGGAGGTATCAAAAGTAGTCCAACAGTTGGTGCATGTCATTGAATCTCGTGTCGATGTATCCGAAAGTAATGTCAATGACGATGATGATGATAATAGTTCCATGACTGTCAATGTGCTTCCGAATCTTTCCAAGGTAAAGGCATCATCTCTTGTGGAGCAGTGTCTGAAGCACTTGTTGGGAGGAGAAACATCCGAGGCACATTTAGCCTATCGTGGTGATAAGCGCATGGCAGAAGAGTCAATGGTGTCATGGTGTCTCGGTCATCTCTTCAATGCCGATCGATCACTCTGTGATGAAAGTGACGATAGTGAGGGCTCCTGCTGTGTTGTGTCTGGTACGTTGCATTCACACCTAGCTTTGGATAGGACAGCCTCTGAAGCGATTCATTTATTCCCACCCAGGAATGGAAGTGGAGCTGCTCTCCTCACAGGTGGGAACTCATCCAACAATTCTCTCTATGGTGTTTTGAACCATTGTCAAACCAAGATGGGAAGTCGTACTTTGGAAGTGTGGTTGAGGCAGCCATGTGTGGAGTTGAAGGAGATTATGCGTCGACAGGACGTTGTTGCCAAGTTGGTAGAAGATAGTATTGGACGTGATCGTCTACGAGAGGAGGGACTTGCAGCCTTTCGAGGGTTGGATATTGACGCTTTGGGATACAAATTGGATGCGGTGGGAAGAGCGGCCAGGGAAGGTGGGAATTTGGGCAGCACTTCCAAGGCATTGGAGTGCTTGTACAAATTGCATTTGTTTGCTGACAAGTGTCTCCCTACTCTTTTGGACTCACTCGGAGCTTTGGTGCCTACTGAAGAGGAACAGCAGCAGAGTGACGAAAGTGATGATACGTGCGCACTCAGCTCGTGTTTCAAGGGGTTATCAGGCGTTATGAATCATTTGGGTAAAGCCGTTGAACTTGCGGAGAAAGTCATTGATTTTAATGCCGCACCACGTGACTTTATTATCAAGCCTGACTTGGATGAGAATCTACGTGATATCAAGAATGAGTTGGATGGAGTTCAAGGAGAGTTGGAAGCAATCCACGAAGAAATGAATGAGATTTGGGCTGATGTTAGTGGACAAGGGAACAATCAAGTGCGCCTCGAGGATGTAGACTCAAACAGCAATACGTCATGTGTTTGGCAGTTCCGTCTTCCGAAGACAAATGATGCAAAGCTTTTAGAGAGCAAGCTTAAGGATCGTGGTGTGAAAATTCATCGCATTCTCAAAAATGGAGTTTATTTCTCAACCAAGGAGCTTACTCAATTAGGCACAAAGAAGAAAGATCTCATGACAGAGTATGAGGAAAAGCAGCGAGACATGGTGATCAAGTGCATGTCGGTTGCATCAACTTATGTGCCTGTCATAGAGAGTGCTTCAGCCCTGCTTGCAGAGTTGGATGTACTTTCAAGCTTTGCACACGTTGCAGCTTATAGCAGTTCTGGTTATTGTCGTCCAGAAATGACAGATGGCGAAGAAGACGGATTAGGAATCACTGTGAGTTTCATTGTATTTGTTATTCTTACCTTTTTGGAACAACTTCTGACCATGGAAACTTCTGCGTTTGCACATAATATTTGTAGCTTGAACAAGCTCGTCATCCGTGTGTTGAACTACAAGATGACATGAATTTCATTGCCAATGACTTCAATCTCACCTTTGGTGAGTCTTCATACCTCATCGTGACTGGCCGTAAGTAAATCTCGCTGCTGCTTATAGATGTCTTTTGTTAAGATATTGTATCTAACATCATCATTCTATTTATAACAGCGAACATGGGAGGAAAGTCTACTTACATCCGCTCTTTGGGAGCAATAGTAACGATGGCTCAAATTGGGAGCTTTGTGCCATGCAGTTCGGCAAAGATAAATATTGTACATCATATCCTTGCCCGTGTAGGCGCTGGCGATGCACAAGATAGGGGTATCTCTACTTTTATGGCGGAGATGTTGGAGGCTTCATCCATTTTACGCACGTCGACGAAACGCAGTCTGATCGTCATTGATGAACTTGGCAGAGGTACATCTACGTTCGACGGGTTTGGTTTAGCTAAAGCCATTTCGGAACACATTGTCCAGAAGATTGGATGCATGACAGTTTTTGCGACGCACTTTCACGAGCTTACTGCGTTGGAAGAGCAAGAGGCATCAGTTACCAACTGTCATGTAACAGCACACGGCGATAAGCAGAATGGATTGACTTTTCTTTATGAGGTCAGACCAGGTCCCTGTCTTGAGAGTTTCGGTATCCAGGTGGCGGAAATGGCGGACATGCCTGCTTCCATAATCGCCAATGCCAAGCGCAAAGCAAAGCAGCTAGAAAACTTTGACTACCGCAAACGCTCAAAGGATGCTGATCAAGGCGACAATGTCGTCAACCATGAAGCAAGCGAACGAACTGCTGCTGCAATGGAGTTCTTGTGCAAATTCAAGCAACTTCCTTTGAACACGATGGACGAGGAAGATAGGGAAAAATCTATTATGCCCTTACTACATCAGTATGGCTTTGGACCAAAAGCATAATTTTGTTTCTGAATTGAATTTAGAGATGCGTGTGTAGTTTGTCCAATATTAGATGTTGATTTACTTATTACGCCTATTCAGTAGCTTTGCTTTTCAATTCCTCTTCAAAGTCCTCATCTTTGGAAGGATCGCCTTCTGCTTCTGCAAATCTCTTCATGACGTCATCGGGTCCCAAACGATACACTTTGGAGCAAAATTCACATCTTGCCTCGATCTTTCCTTCCGTCTTCAACACATCATCAACTTCCTCACGAGGCAATAGACGAAGTGACCGAAATAACTTGTCTTCACTGCACTCGCAATATTCTTTAGGAGTAACTTGGTTCAGAGGTTTCATGCCCAACCCGTCCAACAAAATGCTTGCAATGTCTACAGGAGTTTTTCCTTCAAGCATCAAATTTGCAGGTAGAGCCAAATCTTCTCCGTTCATTCGTACAAGATTGCCAAGATTCTTCTCCATGTGTGACATGGTTTCTGGGGTGCAATCAGGAAGCCTCTCGACAAGGTATCCGCCAGCTGAAGTGCATAAGATACCATTGAATGACGTAGCTGCAGCTAGTGCACATGAGCGTTGCTCAGATTCGGCTAGGTATATTCCAACATCTCTATCGATATCTCCAAATTTTATGCCAGTGATTCCATTGTAAGGTCTTGGCCAGTCTGGATGATTTTTCACAACTTGAACTGTCCCAGATCCAATCGCTTCTTGCAGTGTAAAGTCGTCACTTAAACGTGGATTGCCACAATATCCTCTTGCCTGTCCCTTTCCATTAACAATTGAAACTACTCCACGGAGAGGTCCATCGCCCTTCATACTAATCTGAAACATCTGCTCCTCTTGCATTCCATTCGATGCCAATAGACCACATATCGTGGCACGCCCAAGTGCATCTCCACCAACTGGGTTCATAGAATGCTGAATCATCATTTCGTTAAGCAAGTTGCGAATAGTAGCTACGGTAACCTTGAGACCTCCATCTGCAGAAATGGCTGAAAAGACTTGGTCGTCCAAATTGTGTTTGTTCAAGTATGTTTCCAAATCAGGAGTGGTAGCTGTTGTCTGCACCTCAGATTCATCATCAGATGATGTCATTCTCCAAGACTCTATATCACCTGGAATAAGCCGGAATGTTGTTTTTCCAAAAGCAGCATTTGCATTTTTAGAGAAGTGCCGGCGTGCGGAAGTAGGTGCCTGGAAGGCGACGATAGGGCGCAGTTTTGAGATGAAAGACAGAGATACTACTGTCGTCATGATAGCTGGAAGAAGAGACGTCGTCCGTAGCTTAGCCATGGTGGAGGTGTTCGAGGTCGATGAAATTTTTGTGGTGTTGGTTGGTGATGTGATGGATGAGCAGGGCTGACGTTCATTTAGGACAAAGTTAGGACAGAGACGGGACAAAATCAGAGAGGCAATGACCCGGACGGACAAACAATTAGGCCAGAAGGAGCACCAAAGAACATGGGAGAACATGAAAATGAGAACTCCAACTTACTACGATCCCACCACGCAGGAAACAGATGCACGGCTGAGTCACTTTTTTCATTTTTTGCAGAGCAGCTCATCGCCACAAAACGAAGCAGCAGGCCTGGCAGGTGCTACATTGATACCATAAAAATTACAACAGCAACCACTAGAGCAATGAACGATAATAGCAACAACGATAGTAAAACAATTGACATGCCTCCCGCATTTAAAATCGAAAGCTCGATCCATGGACAAGATGGAGAGGGCAACTCCGTCACGTCGTCGACACCATCCGTTGTCAGTATCGATAGTAGCATTGAAGACGACGAATCGTCCCAATCCTCGGAACATTCCCAAGAAGAGCATCTGATGCAATCGGGACAGCAGCATAGAGTGCGTTTCTCAATAGTTCGCACTCGATCGTACAATGTTGTCGACGAGCTATCGATGGACGATGAGCCCGACATGCCTCCCCGCCGAAGTCTTGGCTGGCAATACACGGAGCGAGAGAGTGACTTGGAGACTGCCCTAGCCGAGTCGCTGAAGGAAAGGAACGAAAAGTACAACAGACTAATCATAGAGCACATGATGAGAGCCGAACAGCTAAAAGCAGAGCAAGAAAGAATAGAGGAAGTAAAAAAGAAGGGATGGAAATTGAAAGCGAAGAGAATGTTCAAGTCCCTAGGAAAAGGAGTATTAGAGGCAACAAGCAAAGCATCATTTGCAGTTGGAACGACACCATATGGATGAAGAACCGATGACATTCAATAGTACAAGCTACAGTAGTACAAGCTATTAATTCAATATTAATTTCGTAAATGCACTTCATGAAGATGTTGTGTTGTTCCACTAAACGTAACCGTTGCAAACTGAGCAGCATTGCGGCACATCGCAACTGACATCACTTATCCCAACTTCTTCCGCAACACCGCAATCAACGCTCAAGTTTCTCAAGCTGACATTGCGCAGGTTGCAAATTGATTGCGGCATTTTACCAGTCAGATCATTTGAGTGCATGTACAATGATTCCAACAGTGGTAAATTTCCACCCATATAGGCTGGAATGTTGCTGCTGAATGAATTCGAAGATATGTCTAGGTATGCAAGGTTGCTCGCGAACGACAAAAATACTGGAATTTCGCCAGTGATGTTGTTGGCAGATACATCAAAGTAAGTCACTGATGACATGACGTCCATTAACTCTGGCGCTGTTTCAAACCTATTATTTGCAAGCCTGAGCTCTTGTAACTCACTCCAGCCTGTTGTTGCTCTTGTGACGCCCCCGTTCAGGACATTCTTTGACAAGTCAAGATGAGTAACATATCGAAGGGAACTCAGTTCTTTTGGAAGTTGTCCTTGCAAATCAAAACCGGAGATATTGAGTTTTGAAACAGTCGATCCTGTTCTCACATCACACTCTACCATTGGCGTCCAGGCACATTCTTGTTTGCCCGATAACCAACCTGACGACAACAATTTGCTTGGTTCGTTCAAACTGTAAAATAGTGTAGCTAGCGCAAACCGCTGTTCAATGAACGGGTCCGATTTATCAATTTGTAATGCATCTCCAAATGCCAACCAGCATAATGACTTGCGTTGGTAGGAATCATCTGTGGCAAATTCGGTATCAGTTGATAGCCCAGAAGCGACCAGTGTTGACCGAAGTGAGGCATACCGGACGTTTTCCACGTACTCTGTGCTATTGAAGCACCAGCTGATATCAACTGGTGGAATGGTCGGCGATAATGTTGGCGCAACTGGTTGCTTTGGGTCAGTAGTCTCGTTTGCGGTGTTTTTGTTTTTCGCTGAATCTAACGCTGCAGACAGGCTGATAATGATTATGAATGACACAACTGAACAACTAATAAAGAGAGTACGCCAATTCTTTGGATTCAACTTCCCGAACACGTCAAAATCATGTGTAAACAAATCATTGTCATCATGAGCAGACACTACTTCAGCTTCAATCACTGCATCACTGTTCTCGTGTTGATTTGGTTGCGTTCCCCAATAATCGTTGGTTAAATTTGACGCATAGCTTTGTTCGTATTCAGCTGTCAGATCAAAATCTGATATTTGATTATTGATTACAGGCACAGGTTGAGCAATGCCAAACTTTAATCTTTCAGCTGCGGAAGTCTCTTCATTACTCATGGAATAAGCGCCTGGAGCTTTTGGGGCTTGTGCCACTGATGTTTGTTGATTGATAACATGCACAGGTTGAGCAATGCCAAACTTTAATCTTTCAGCAGCGGAAGTCTCTTCGTTACTCATGGAATAAATGCCTGGACGTTGCGGGGCTTGTGTCACTTCGCGTCACTTCTGCATTCGAAACAATGCCAAATTTGAGTCTCTCTGCTGCCGATAAATCTTCATTGCTAGCACTGAATGCGCCCGGCATGGTCGCTGGTTTGATCTCTGTTGAGACCATGCCAAACTTCAGCCTCTCTGCTGCCGATAAATCTTCAAAGCTAGCACTATATGCTCCCGGTTTGGTTGCTGGTGCCGCCTCAGTTGATAAAGTACCGAACTTAAATTGTTCGGCGTCGGATACATCAGTTGCTTTAGCCGCATATGCTCCAGGCATTTTAGCAACTGACGCATCATAATGTTCCGAGCTCCCGTCCTTCGAAATCTTCCCTTTACTACTTAAGCTGCTATCGATACTACTGCCACTGAACTTTGAAGCTTGATTGTTGTTTACAAGCAGCTCGGGTGGAGATTTAAGCTGGCCTATGACAACATCATCGTCGTCAAGTGAAGGACGGCGTTTCTTTTTACTCTTGGTTTTCCTTTTTACTTTCCGCTTAGCAGCGATCCTATCGTCGAGATCATTCATTATTACGGATATGATATTATCGACATCTATCTTGTGCTACAATATCCTTTACACATCTGAACTTTAATATCTGTGTGTTGCAAAGTGATGATATGCAAAATCTATCTACGCAGCCATTCCCGACGATACATAGCGTCGTATGAAAGACAAAGAAGGCACCGCAGGAACTCTATATTATCTACTACTGTGCTTGGACCATATGCATTGTCACGATACTGATGAGATATGAAGTTAGCCAACTCACCAACGTCCAAATCTTGCTCTTCTCCCTTCTCCCTCTCGCCTCCCTTCCAGCCCACGGCCCACGGTACACACGTGCTTGCTTTCCGCTGACTCGCAAACAGAATGAAGCTTGAATGACACCACTCATGTGGAAAAGAACAGGTGGAAGATGAATGCATTGCACTCTATTCAGTACTTATAACCAGCTGCTTTATCAATCTACGCTGAATCACATCAATTGTTGCTAACAAGTACAATAGAGGGCCAATTACGATCATTTTTCAACATTATGCAAGTGTACAACAATATTATCAACATGAAAATAATACTCTCTGCATTTTTTCTTGCTTGTGGGGTCAACGTGAATGCGTTCATGTCACCAATGCCCCAACGCAGCACAATAACAAAATCGACAACAACATCTTCTTCGCTGCAAATGTCATGGTGGTTTGGAGGTACTCCATCTGCATCAGAAATATCTACAACTGGAGAGGAATGTGAGCTAGTCGCTGTACGAATTGAGAAAACTTCATCAAACTCAAGACGTATCGCTGGTGAAATCGTTGTGGACGCGTCGCTGATGGATGTTTGGTCAATTCTCACTGACTATGACAATTTAAGTACTCACGTTCCAAACTTGGTAGCTAGTAAGCGAATCAGCGGCGCTCCTACTGGCAATGCAGGGGATGGATCCTATGAATGCAGATTATACCAAAGGGGTGCACAGAGGATCATTGGCTTTGAATTCGGTGCCGATGTAACAATGGACATGACAGAAGCTATTGTAGTGGCTGGGAAGACTGGACCAATAACACAATCACATGAGTTAGATGCAAAGTTGAGTCCTGCACCAGTGTCATCATCGAGCATGTTCCCAGAGGAGCGTCGGATCAACTTTAAGTGTGTTGACAGTCAGTTCTTTTCTGTATTTGATGGGACATGGCGTGTAGTGCAAATGCCTGACAATCCATTTACTGGTGAAGCTGAGACAACAGTCAGCTACACTGTTGATGTACGACCAAAAGGACCAGTGCCAGTGTAAGTTCGCTCATCCATTCCAATTTATCTTATCTTCAATATTGTAGTCTTCCATCTAACTGTCTTTTTGCTTTCTTTCTTTCTGATACAGAGCCGCGTTGGAATGGAGGATACGAGAAGATGTACCTACCAACTTGAGAGCAGTCAAGAAAGCAGCAATGGAAGTTGGAATGAACGGGGTAATGGAAAGCCAGCATAGTTCTGTGAATGCACAGTCATCAGCAGATGATAGCGATCAGGGTGCATTTGCTGATTTTATTCTTGATTATGAAAACGAAACTCTTGGAGCCTATCTAGAGTAACAATGGACTAATTCAATTGAATGATAGAAACACTGCATTTAATAAGAACTCTTTCTAAGAATAGTTTTACAATACAAGAAGAAGACTATGTAGACACATTTTCACTTAGGAGCTGTGTGACAAGTAACTCATGCCTTTTACTCCACCAGCGTTTAGCACTTTTTTATAACCCTTTTGCTCTAATAACTCTTTCGCCTTGCCTGCTCGGCGTCCAGAGCGACAGAATATGATAACTGGTGCTATTGTAGTTTTGACACAATACATAAAGAAGCAGAAATGAGTTGATTTGTGTAAGAAGAGTGCGCATTTCCATGACATAAGAATTGTGTACATCTAACCTCACCATTCTTATCAGACATGAGAGTCTCTGCTTTACTCATTAACTCGGAGCAGTCATCCAACGAACATTTCGCTTGTTTATATGGTCTTGATTGTAGACTCTCTGCCTTCACTTCGTCTTCACCGCGAACATCCAAGAATACTGCGCCTGGCTCTTGCTCTGCAGCCATTACTTCTTCAGGAGTGTTGATCGATGCCATGTTGTTTGATTGATATACTTGCTGCGTTATGTTTTTCCGAGCAACTGAATGATTTTATGCGTTTGCGATACTTATTGTATGCTCTTATGCTGCAAGGAAAAAAGGAAAAGGCCGATGAAGCATTCATGCAGTTTCGGTTTCCCCGACGGACAATCGCGCAACAGGGCACGTGCTCTCAAGAGGCCTCTTTTGTGCCATTTCGTGGCCGTCACATTTTTCATTTTTTTCGTGGCGGCACGCTCTTGACACGCTGTCGAGCGAAAATCGCTAACAAGCCCCTAACTAAAATAACATGTACTAGGTGCCGTCGGCAGCCATCAATTCTCGAGGGGCACTCAACCAAGTCGGCCCAACTCGATGCTACAACCTCTTCTGAGGATATTTGGCCTTGATTAATCGAGTGCCCCAAAGATCCTGACTGTGTACTAGCGATTTCAAAATTTTGCGATTTTGGTGTAGGAGCCAAATGTCTACCGTGGGTTTAATGTGCCTTACCAACCCCCGGTCGATCTGATGCCGCAGCCATTCGAATCTATGACATAGGTAGTGGACGTCCGAGCAATATCGCACGTTTTCGAATCAATTAGACACTCCTCTGACAGCACTTATTTTTTCATTCATCGACGGCAGCTCTGAAGGGGATGTGGGTAAAGGAGCATCATAATCAGAGGGGCACTCAACAAAAATGGCAAAAATCGATGCTACTACCTCATTGGATTAATGTAGACCACTTTTACTCGAGTGCCCCATCTGTTCCGGATGCCTAATCACAACTTCCATTTTTTCAACGGCATGTATCTGTTCTGGAAGAAGATAAGGTGCTAGTTGGAGAAATGTCAATGGAATGGTGCCATCAATCGCGTCCATCCCTTCTACAATACAATGAGCTGCACTCGGATCATTTTTATCATTCGCAATAATCCCTTTGGCATGTTTCGAATGGATCATTGTCAATTTATTGTGAGAGAGGAGCTCCATTTGCATGTTCTCTTGAATGCAAGATAAAGCGCTCCCATGGACAAATGCATCAAGAACCCATTCTACAAACTCTTGCGAGCTAAGTGCTGAGCCTGCGCAATCACTGGGACAATCATTTCTTTGGGCTAGAGAGATTCGTTTCATACAAAGAAAAGGAAAAGATGGGAGACGAAGAGTGATGTATACGACAACCTAATTGTATTACGATTCGATGATTGCACTTAAATTCCATCCTACGAACTCTCCAGAGGAAGCGTCCTGTCGTGCTTTGGCCAAATGCATTCACTCGGTTCATTACACTCTCATTTTCACTCGATGTGGCATGAAATCGTTTTCCGTTTGCTATTTTGACCAGCTCGGCTCGATAATGGCTCAGAAATCAGTAGAATCAATTCGAAATCAACTAGAAACGACTGGACACAATGCCCACGTTCCAAGACGAGTAAACTTAAGTGTTAACATGCAATGCTTGGCAATACTACTGCTATTTCCTAATGCAAATGGCAGAGCTTCGTGGCTGTGACTCATGATGGAGGGCGAAAGTTTTTAAAATCGAGTGAAAAATCACACTTGAGGCCGCGTCACGAAGCTCGACGAAATGCCCGCGTTGAGAGCACGTGAGGGATGCAGTTTTTAGGACAAGCTTTTGTCCGTCGGCGAGAAATACAGCGTTCTTCACGCTTTGTCCCATTCAAAATTTGAATTCCTACGTAGATTCAGTACAAATGACGTAATGAGTCTTATAAAAAACACTTTGGGCCAATTTCTTGCAATTCATCTTCATCAAGCACCTCCCCGCGCTGACAATGACGAAAAGCTGCCTAACGCCGAAGCCTGCTACACACACGACGTCGATTTTTGGCCGATCCTAAAGCATCAATTAAGCTCATATACGTGTTAACTTTCGATTAACTCCTTAGGGATCACCTGGAACCACCATCATAAACGACAGAAAATAAAATTTCTGAAGCACATATCCACATCACCTACAGCGACAACTCATGTCAATATAAGTGGAGTATGACGAGTCTTCCGCACATATATTGTGTATTCACTTCGACAGGCTTAGTACAATTGATAATAAGCGCCTCGAGACCGTGATCTGCCTTGATCAAGAGGAGTTGACGGCAGCAACACGAGCGTTATGATCATGGCACAATTCACCTCCGTTCGCCATATTGACATGAAGAAGCAACCTCCGAGACACTACTACTACCAAAGATCAAGGCAAATACCTCATCAGCCGATAGTAATATAATATTCATTGCACTTTTGCTGCTGCGAACATAATTGTGAATCATCCTTAGTCACATCCGTTGCGAACGACCGTCGATGCCCATTTGAGGAGGCATCTGGATAGACAGAGAACCATACACCAATACAATTGTGGAAGTCTTTGATAAAATGATCATCATGACTCATCAACACCATTCGACCAATAAGAGTAATATGCAGTCAAAATGTCGTGATAACCGAAGAGGCGCTCGAGAAGACTTGCCGCTCGCGAAGTGGAATCAATGTAGGATGCATCGACATTGCAGCCCAACATAAAAAGCAATATACAATATATTCATGAAGAAGGCCGTTTTCGGGCCGCAAGTGATTCAAATAATCATTAGGTGGTCAACGTGGGTGACCTTACAACAATGCGCTGCATCTGAAGTGATGGGTCCATTCGGCTTCTGGCCAGAGGCCAAAGCAAAACACTACGCCCGACCAATCTGCCAAGCTCTACCGAAATAATACGAAGATAAGTAGAATAACGAAGTGTCATTGAAATAGTTGTGCAGTTGTCTCTTGTCCATGCTTACTTTTAGTAACAACAATAGCTTTGAGAAACTTATTACCTTTTGCATTTCAACCAATATCCAACAACAACATGCGATGTATATCACATCATCGATCTAAAATAGAGTCTCAGAGCGCCCAATGAGTTTATAATATCATGGCTTTGATTATTGTGTCGCATGTTTCGCCTTTTGCATTCGACAATCAACCCTTGGTGGAGGTTTAAGTGCTACTGCAGTGCTTCTGGCTTCTGTCTTGCAGACATGGCAAAAGTTGTTGCGTACGCTTTAGATTGGTTTGCACTTTCAATGAATGTTGGTAACAAGGACACGATCCAGTGTCAAGGAAGATAGAAGACGTTTGAACATCGTGCCAATGTTGTATAAGTGTTTTGTTTGTGGCCCACTTCGCACCTACACACTGTTGTTTGCTGGTTTTGATTCGTTGTTGATTGTTATGTTGTTGATCCATGTCTTGTCCTGGTTTGATCTATTGTACTCTTGATCTTACACCTCATGACACTTCCAGGAAATGCCCGAGATCTTCCTCAATATCAGCGGTATTATATGGATTGTTTTATTCATTCTATCACAAGATTGGCTGTGGCTGTATCATATTCTAGAAGAGGTGAGGTAACTTTCTCCAAAAGTTCTTGAGCATCGACAACTTATGTATACAACTATTTGTTCCATCAACAAGTGTTTTCATCCCAACATGATACTGATATTCACCGTATATTATGACCGAATCGTAGATGATGTTATTGCGTTATTTCATTCCATATTATGTACTCAAAGTCTACGATATAGGGTGTTCTCGTTAATTTCTCAGCAGTGGTTAAAGATGCGACACTAATCCGCTTCAACTAAGTAACCAATGGTATTTATGTTCGTTATCAAAGGCGCAATTTGCTGTGTTATATTCCTGTGGTGACCTGCTGCTACCGGAAGTGCGGCCGTCATGGTGATGATGTTTGTGGAGGGTGAGAGGTGAGTTTGTGTCAAGTCGAGTCAAATCAAAATCTTGGTATGTTTCTACGGTAGGAATCAAATTCTACGGAGGTCATCGATATTCTGAAGAACGCTGTAGTATTTGTCCGGCCGACCCGGCTACGGGCTAATTGACCTCAATAATGGGGGCACGCCCAGTGGGCTAAGCGCTCTCTTCTACCATCTACACGTGAAACTTGTTGACATCATAATTTGCCTCCGCCATTCTTTTATGTGCCCTGCTCCGCCCTCCGAGCTCTCCCTCTCTCCACCCTACACACAAGCTGTTGAAGGTAGTCTATCAAGCCACCAGCTCGCTGCCTCTCTCTGCTATACATATCATTAACTGTTGAAATATGGGGCGCGTTGCAAAGAAGAAGACAACGCAAAAGGCTCCGCCACTCGACAAGCTTCTCAAGCCTGCCGCTGGTGTTGCTCTTGCAATGCTTGGATATTATTTCATGAAAGGAATGAGTGCTGAAATACCTCGTATTGATGTCAATGATAGCCTTGCACTCCGGGAGGTATTCTTTGGAGAGGGTGCATCTGGCAAGGATTTCGCTGTTCTCTGTCATCCAGAGGTTAAAGATGGATCAGTAGGTCTGCCTGTTTCAAGTGTGTTTCAAGACTCTCATGATGATGGATCAGCGCCAGTAGAGTATGCAATAATTGATTGTGATCATGTGTTTCCAGATTCCGGAAAGACAATCTACGAAAAGTTTAAGCTCAACAAAAAGAAGCGACCAACTATCTTTGTATCTGGTAAGGTTGGCCCACCCAAACAGGTTCCTGAAAAGCATCTGAAGACTGGAGCGATGCTTACAAAGCTGTTAAAACAGATGTTAGAGCCACACGCTGCCAAGATTGAGAAGACTAAGGAGCTGAAAGAGAAATGTCTCAATAAAGATGTTTGTGGGTTACTTCTTAAAGGAGGAAAGCCAGAACCATTTGTAAAGCATGCAATGGCAAATCTTTTGGGTAAATATCCTTCTGTCCAATTTGCATCAGTTGATAGTACGCTTCTCTTCCTCACGAATCTTGAGGAGTATCTCCCTGAGTACGTTGCTGGAGAGCACCGATTTGTTGTTTTCAAAAAGGTCAGTGGAGGGTTAGCAGAAGCTGATGGACGCCTCAAAACATCAATCATACCTCTTGAGGATTCTTTGACATTCAACTCAATGAATTCACTTGTAAGTAATGCGCTTAATGGGAAGCAAGTGAAGAAGATTCCAGCTCTTCCGAACATCAAAACACGTACCAGAAAGCTGGAAGAGGCTGAGCGCCAAAAACGTGACCGTAAGAAGGATCAAGCACGTCGCAAGGCTCAGGATGATCAAAAGCCTCCTCCGCAAACCTTTTCTGCTAATGACGGCTCGAAGGAAGGAAGACGGTTAGAAAGAGAGCGTCGTAGAGCGGAGCATAATGCCCAGAACAATGTGAAACCTAAGACTCCTGAGGAGATTGCAGAGATTGAGAACAAGAGGAGAGAAAGAATGGAGGAAGAGGCAGCTAAGTGGAAGATTGAAGGGGAAGACGAGGCAGAGGAGGGAACTCCGTTTGAAGAAGAGGACACTGGAGACGAAGAATTTGAAGACATTGATGACGAGGAGGAAGATGATGATGATGATGTGTTGGATCTGGATTGAGAAGCCATTTGCTACGTTGCTATATGTCTTCTAAGCCTACTAACATCAAGCAATTCCAAGTAATGAACTGTGTATTTACAAAGGAATCCTCAAGCTAACCTTTTCCAAACAATCATACTCCACAAATTGTAAGACAAAACAATATATTTTATTGGACACACTTCACAACTATTGAATGATTTCAATGTCATTGATGATACTACATTCATGTCCCACTCCCCAAGAGGGTCAAATGGGGATATTGAGATGATAAAATAACAGAGCCCAGCTCCAAACCAATCCCATCTCAAAATTCACTTGTGGCAACGATCCAAATTTAATCTACACATCGGCTGTATTATCCGGACCAACGGTTAAACCAAAAATAATAAAACAAAACAACCGCACCTGAACCGCTACAAGCAATTTAGCAAACAGTGTTAAGATTTCTGTTGCCTGAAACGGGTGGATTCTTAGAGATATAGTAACCAGAGGTTGATGGCCCCCCGCCTCCATCCTGTAAACAAACGATCCCTTTACTGCTCGGGCTCGTCCTAAAAAAACGAACTGCTCAACGTTAATATCATCTTGGCAGAGCACGTCAAAAAAAGTCCACCCGAACTCCCCTTTGTAACCTTTGACCTCCTCCGGCTCCCACCTTATCGTCCAAACATATCGCACTTATGCCCACCTAAAAATCTTAGTCACATGAACGTCGGCGTGCGCTGGATTTGAGAGATCCAGTCACGAATAGATTCAAAAGATCTGCGGTACGTCACGTCGTACACACGAAAGATACCCTGACTTCCGCGGAAATTAGGAGGTGGTAATGGTGCGGAACGCTCTTGCCCGCGGTGTCCCAAACTGCAGCTTGATTCGTTGCCATCGACCTCCACCATTCTTGATCTTGAAATCAATACCGATGGTGGTGATGAAAGTGGGGGAGAAGGAGGTCATTTGCGTAACGTAAAAGCAAGCCAGTGTATTTACCCACGCCGTGAATCTCCGATCATGAGCAGTTTGCACTGAAGTATCATAGGGGGCTGCTTGGCTCATTCTTTGTATATATTTATATTATTAGTTGATTAGAGTTGTCGCCGCAGTAATATGGTATATATGCCCTCTTCCACAACGGTCCAAATGATATGGGTGCAAAAATTGTGTTGTGTGCAAGATTGAAACACGGACAGGTGAAAACTCAACAGATGGCAACTGTTACCTCTCGGTGGTAAAGATTTTGGAAAGCTTTGCTCGGAAGGGTTAAGTTGATACTGTCACTTATCGTTTTTTTTAGATGATATTGAAGGGAAAGATATGAAAACTTGACCCTAAGGTTAAAAGATTCAAAATGGGGGTAAGGGGTTTTACAATATCAAGCCCTTGGGAGGAGTTGGGGCCATGGGCGAGAGGAAGCTTACAATCTGACAAGTGCAACAAACTAACTAAGAGTGCAGATAGATTGAGTTATAACATTTAACAAATAGGAAGCCGTAAAACGATAAGGAAAGCACACCAAATGCTTTAAGTCAGGAAGATCTCGGGAAAGATCATAGATTGCTTTCCAATTACAGCTGCTTTCGTGTCAGAGAAACATCCGTCCTTCAATCCTTTGCGTGCCTTAAGTCTGACACCGTCAAATTCAAAGGGAGAAGGGAGCAAATGTGAATCCATATCAACAGTCTCTTCACCAATGTACTTTTGCCAATTTTTTTCGGCAATTTGGTTGATTGCCTTGACACACTCAGGGCTGCTAGGATTACGAAATGCATCGTCCATCTGGTTTGTAATAGCGGCCCAAATGTGCAATCTGAAGGCATGAATGTCCCCGTTGGGAATTGAATCTTTCGTTGCAACGTGATCAGGTTGCCAGGATGTCATCATAATCTCAGAGTCACGACATCCATCTAGAGAACGTTGGTTGATATTTGCAGTTCCAATTAGAACAACCTCATCATCAACTATCATCATCTTCGAGTGAATGTATATCTGATGACGACGCGTTTTACTCAGCGTCTTCTCGTCTTCGGTCACGGGGTTTCCTGTTGCCTCACTGCCTTGCTCAGTTTCTCGCGTTCCAAGGCAGTAGAAATTCAAATAGTCCGAAACCTTCAATCCTTTATCAGATGAGTTTGTCATACGAGCTTTGATAGCTTTCTGGACCTCTTGGTGCATTGCTTCGATCGTAACTCGTTGCCAGTGCAACAACCCTTGTGTTGCTCCTGCGGCCGGGATGCCTTCCATACACATTGGAAGCAGTATATAAACTGTGAATGGTTCCCCCGCAGCAATCTTTTCGCAGATCTTCAACGTGAGCTCAGCAGCAATCATATTGCCGCACTTTACGTCACTATCTTTTGACCACATGAAAGAGCTGCCCATGAAGTACTGCGACTCAATGTAGATAGAGTGCTTGGCTCGGCGGATATGATGGATGTTTGTATTGTGGATACTAGTGTCCACCAAGCGCCCTTTCTTTTGGTCGAGGCAGCGACCATACGAAACTGCTGTGTCGCTGGCAGTAGCGTATTTTCGCGATGAGATTGCATTTTTCTCTTCCACTTTAGACCAATCATAGGAGTCAATATTGATTGAAGCAAATGACTGCTCAATTGATCGATTAAATTCATTTACCCTAGAGTCGATCGACCTCGATAACTGAGCACACCACCCCCCTGAGTAGTCCAGTTCATCATTGTCCAATAAACCTGTACCCTTGAGGTTGGCAAGTTTTGTATCATCAGCTTGTTTCTTCCACCTCTCCTCGAACGCCTGAATGAGATGAATCGCCTCGGGACCACGTACAGCACTGTGAATGTCGTGCCAAGGCTAAAATTAATACATGGAATGTGATAAATGTGTAAGCATCTAGCATCTCATCGCAATAAGAAACCATTTCAAAGGTATTTATCACTCACCTGTCTTGGACCATTTTCTTTGCTAGTACGAAAGCATTTGCCATAAGTATCACCTTTATGATCGCTTTGAAGGGTCCTGAAAAGAGGATGCTTCTGATTGTCCCAACGACCTTCGGTTAAGTCAATCCCTCCAATAAATGCTCGAAGCTCTCTCCCCTCTCCATTCTTCTTCGGAGAATCCATAATGATGAACTTTTGGTGATGCGAAAATGCCATTTTCTTGCTCTGGTTCTCAATTAACGTGTTGGTTTCTCCACCAACCATGTTCATGAAAGCTGCATTCACTGGTGAATTCGTGAAGTACTTCCTTGTTTTCTCATCATATGTCTTCATCATTCCTGAGGAAAAAGTAAACAAGTGTGGTGTTAGCGTATGGTTGGTTGGATGTGGGATGAATCATACTAAATGAACAGCACGAAATCAGAAGAATAACAAACTCACCCGGAAACATCACGCCACTACTGTAATCATCCCACTGCATTAGATTGACTGTCACATTTTCTTCTGCTTTTTGCTTCAATAGAGGGCCAATCTGAGGATTGTACTTTCCTGTAGCACGCGCTTCTTCCAACTCATCGCCACGCAGCAGATACTGATCTGTATCAATTGACCATCCAACCATGTAAATAAAAGTCTTGGCATTACAGATAGCATCATAGATATCACGCCACAGTCTTGGTGGTTCCCACACCTTATCATCGTTACCAAATTTGACCAAAGGAGAAGATCCATCATCATCGGCATTCATGTAGAGCTTGACAGAATTGCCATTCGTCTGAGTAAAGTATGTCCCGGGAACTTCCATCGTTTTGCCCAACATTCTAACAGGAATGAACTCAACAAAGAATTCCAAGGTTCCGTGATCCTTCTTTTTATTGAGATAGACAACTTTATGCAGTCCAACTCGTTTCAAATCCCCCTTCACAAGAGAAGAATCTGCCTCGATATCCTTATCGTCCACCGTCTGGATAAGTTCCTTTACAGGCAAGAAGTACTTTCCCAAAGATTCATCTCGGAGTAGGTCCTTATCACTCACGCAGAAGGTGATGCCTTTGGTGCGATGGCCTACAGGACAATAGAAGTCCTCGTTGAACTTCGGATCTAGATCATCATCAATGTGACGCGTTTTCAAAAGTCTGTAATCTTCCAAGAACGCGGTTACGTAGGGGTCAGACTTGTCACGATCCTTCCCGATGATAGCCTTAATATTTTTGATACCCAACCTATCAAGATTCCTTAGGTTGGTGCATTGGATAATTTTGATGTGAAGCATACCCCAGAGGGTGCAGGCATCGTCACTATCCCTCTTCATGAGTTTATTGAAGACGGCGGCCATGGTGGCTGGTTTTCCTCTTTAGATGATAATTGTGGCAACTAAGTACTGCCGCTCCACCTCTCCGGATTGGAAGCAAGATTCGTTCGTCCACAACAGGATCTTGCTTTGAATTTGAAGCGTTCATCAAGATGAGAGCGCAAGATGCAAGATCCTTGACGGGTGTGGGGCGGCGGCGTCTGGAAGCTGTATGAGGAGCGGTATTTACTTTCTTGCGATGCATCGCTTGCGGTTCTGAAAGATGTCAGCATTGCGATCCGTTGGCGGGGTTTGAATTCATCTTTTGTGCTCATTTCAAATTTCAACCGCTGCATTACCATAATATTACATATGCAGGGGAACATCATCATGATGATGTTTCACTCAGTCAGTCTCTCTCCTCCATTCATTGTTACTTCCTGCTGGGGCTCCATTCTATCTAACCTTTTGCATTTACAATTATGGCTCATCTCTCGAAGATGATCCAATTTACGGCAGCTGCTATGGTGGCATCTCAACCTGTTGATGGGTTTGTTCTCCCCGTCGGCCGCGTGTCATTGTCATGCAAGCAGAGAATGCGAAGAAACAACAATCCTCTCTCCTCTACAAAATATGAAATAGAAGGAATTTTGAATGATGCAGATTCTGATGCCGATGCAGCAATAATAATACAAGAAGAAACTGCTGATGAAGAGGAACAAACATTACAAGATCAATTTGACGATGAAGACGGCATCATTTTTGATGAAGAAGATTTAGCAGATGCTGAAGATGTTCTCCTGCAAAGCACCGACCAACAGAGGAAGAATAATAGTCCAAGGATGCGAATGTACTCTTACTTATCTCAGCCAGTCATAGAGGTTAGGATAATAGGACTGGTATTAATGTCCTGCTTATTGCAAGCTATCAACACAGTGGAGAACATCCCTGCTCAAGTGCATCAAGGAATCAATGTCGTGGATACATTCTTCGTGTACATCTTTGCTATCGAATTCTTCTTGCGATGGTGGAGTGCTGGGAGATTCCAGTTTCGATATCTAACCAAGCCACTCGTGTCCATTGATGCGGTTGTCGTTATATTACCCTTGATTTTGAGTGGAATTTTGCCAGTATGGGACTTTGGTGTCATGGCTGGATTAATCCCAGGAGTGAGTCTCCCTGGTTGGCTCCTCTCAACCTCATCAGCGAATTCTGCATTACTTAATCTGAGACTGCTGAGGATATTGAAGTTTCAACGTGTGTTGACGAATCAAAACACGTACATGAACTTTGAAATGGCCCTTGGGATGAAGCAGACTGATGTTCGTCCCTATCAACTTCAGCTTGCAAGGGTTGTCATATCAATTTTTACCTTGGTCAGTGTGAGCACTGGCTTGATTTACACCGCTGAGCATGAAGCAAACCCATTGTTTACTGATTACTTCACTGCATTATACTTTGGACTTGTGAGTAGAACACATCTTCTTATTGCCTGTCGCTACACATGTTCTTGATTGTATACAACATTATACTCATACCTTCATCTATCTATTCTCCACACAGACGACTTTAACGACCGTAGGCTTCGGCGACATTACGCCAGTCACGTTCCAGGGAAGACTAGTTGTTATGGCCAGTATATTGGCAGGCGTCATTGTTGTCCCCGCTCAGGCTGCGAGCCTGTGAGTAGAACATATCTTCTTATTGCCTGTCGCTACACATATTATTGATTGTATACAACATCATACTCATACCTTCATCTATCTATTCTCCACACAGGGCTGAGGCATATTTAGAGTTCCAAAGGGAGAGAGATGGCGAGCGTATGCGTGGCAACAACAAAAAGAAAGATCTAGTAGAATTCAGAGATGGGTGCCCGCAATGCGGGGCAGGCTTCCAAAGGGCCGATGCATCCTTTTGCTGGTCCTGTGGCAAACAACTCGATGAATAAAGACGACTCATATAGCGATAATATTTCTTTAATCACAAAACATAAATTTCACGGCTATATTGTACTGCAAGCAGACGACGCAAGTCCAACAGAACCAACTCTAAAGCCCAGCAAGCAGAAACACACACTATCCAGTTCCCCCCCCTCAAACATGAACAAATCTTGGCGAAGTAAATCGTCGATAAACCTTCACGTGCCCTCTTCGTGTAAGAGACACAAATTAACAACAGTTGTTAGCTCTTCTGTTGCCTGACACCGGATCTTTCTTGAGCTTGACGCCACTATTTGATGGCCCCCCGCCTCCATCCTGTACCAAACGATCCTTTACTGCTCGGGCTAGTCCTAAAAACGACTGCTCAACGTTAATATCATTCTTGGCAGAGCACTCAAAAAAGTCCACCCCGAACTCCTTTGCTAACCTTTGACCCTCCTCCGTGCTCACCACCTTCTCGTCCAACATATCGCACTTATTGCCCACCAAAATCTTATTCACATGAACGTCGGCGTGCTGCTGGATTTGAGAGATCCAGTTACGAATAGATTCAAAAGATCTGCGGTCCGTCACGTCGTACACAAGCAAGATACCCTGAGCTCCGCGGAAATAGGAGGTGGTAATGGTGCGGAAACGCTCTTGCCCCGCGGTGTCCCAAATCTGCAGCTTGATTCGCTTGCCATCGACCTCCACATTCTTGATCTTGAAATCAATACCGATGGTGGTGATGAAAGTGGGGGAGAAGGAGTCATTTGCGTAACGTAAAAGCAAGCAAGTTTTACCCACGCCGGAATCTCCGATCATGAGCAGTTTGCACTGCATATCATAGGGGGCTGCTTGGCTCATTCTTTGTATATATTTATATTATTAGTTGTAGAGTTGTCGCCGCAGAGTAATTAATGCCAACAGTTGCACTAGCCTAAATAATTATGTCCGCTTCTTGTTTGTGAAGACAGCGGTGGCGTTCCGTTGCAAGCAGGTGGGGTGCGGGTGCGGTCGTGTAAAAAAGCGGAGGTTTCGCGTGGTGCGTGGTGCCGGAAAATGCACGTACTTACCCCAAGTTACCCCAATATATACCTGAGTTCTTGTTTTGGAATTGTAGACAGCGAGCAGCGAGTAAATTCAAAGCACGCTCAGTGCCTACTGGATCCTGTAGAATCATTTGTCAAACGACCCATTGTTCCCTCTTGGGCTGCATCCTCCCTTCCACAACCTGAATGGAGTGCCGCCCATTTATCGAAGTAGAAAATATTGTAGTCCGAATGTGAAGAGGGGTAGGTTTTCACCTCATTTGACAGTTTTTTGAC
This sequence comes from Skeletonema costatum, assembly GCA_018806925.1. NCBI lineage: Eukaryota > Bacillariophyta > Thalassiosirophyceae > Thalassiosirales > Thalassiosiraceae > Skeletonema > Skeletonema costatum. The sequence goes on along the minus strand of JAHBBA010000896.1, from coordinate 6,844 downwards.
AGTTTTGAATCTACAAGAGCTGCCCCGCCACCTACTTATCATCATTCCTCACACGCAGGCATGTTCTCAGAGACGAGTATGCAATGAAGGGAAGATGTCATGGAGCATGCAGTGGAATGAAAGGTTCGCATTATTAATGAACGATTGGTGCTTACTAGCGACAGGTAGACATGATGGTTGGCTAGATGATGGAGCCCCTTGAGAGGCGAAACTTTCTGATTCAGAATTACATCATGCTTCCTACATCATGCGAGCATGGAGGCTGGCTGCAAAGCAGCTCGGCAGAATCAGTTTGTTCCACTTTACTATGTTAAGCAAGGAAAGATGATTTTTCTGGAGAAAATAAGGGGAGAATGTTGCAAGTGCCTGGTATCATTGTCTCAGGAGAAGTGGTGTTATCTTTATAATAGTGTGAAAGGTTTTGAAAGGTTTATGTGATGATTAAGGAGAAAGGAATAATGAAATATAAGCTGAGGGATTAGTATGGGAAAGGAGTGGGAGCAACGGGAGAAAGAGGGGGTGAGAAAGGGACTGTGGTAAGGAGTAAGCGGCGCGGTGGTGGCTAGTTATATGAAGTGTGCGTTTATTATCAATGCTGAGTTGTTATAGGGAGTGGAGGAGAAGAGCAGAGAGAGAGAGAGAGAGAAAGTCTAGAGCTATTTGGGGGTGTGCACTGAATGCTACACTATGGCTTATAGAATTTTGTAGAGACAGTGTTGTAATTATTGATAAAATTGTGCTGTAGTTGGAATGTTACAATCGTCTACCACTTTTGATCACGATGGTTTAATAATTTAATGACGACTCGAATTTTTTGATTGACATTGCGTGTAGTATTGTAGGAGGAGAGTTTGCTTGTCCTTACTGCGGCGTGCAAAGATAGATGAAACCAAAGAGAGCTGAACATGGCGTGGTAAAAGCAAAGTCTGTTTTATCTAATCTCTAGATATAGTATTATGTATTTCTCTTGCGCATCTCATTTCTTTCTAAATATCAGCACCAAAACGCTGAAGCATCGTGCGCACAAACAAGTATTTATCCCCTGTAGTCTTCATTATTCCCCTTGAAGACTTGTCAAACAACTTCCAATCTTCGTTTACCTATTCATTGGCTTCCTCGTCCCCATCACAATCAGCGAACCAGCACTTCTTCCCTTTCCTTCCGCATTTCTGTCCTTCTGAGGTACAGGTGTCATCTGCGGGTGACCCTTCATCGCAGATGTTCGCGGTGAGAGGTCTGTGCTTGGTACAGACGTACTTGGCGGTAGCCGAGGCAGTTCCAACACTTTCACTTCCACCTCCTTTGCCCTTTCCTTGCCCTTTCCTTTGCCCTTTCCTTTGCCCTTTCCTTTGCCCTTTCCTTTGCCCTTTCCTCCCTCATTTCCATCATCTTCAGTCGGCTTCTCAGTACTCTGATTCAACTCCTGAAGTTCCTTCTCAATCATGTCAGCTGCGGCATCCTTCTCTGCATAAACAACAGCACCTTGCACATCATCGTGCTTGCTCTTGCCTGGGGAAGCAACAAGACCTTGAATGGAAGTATTTGGTCGTACTGAAATGACCAAGTCATCAGTGTCATCGTAGCTACTAGTCACGCATTTATTCACACCGGCATCACTAGAGCCATACATCAAGTTCGCACGCACAGCCTGGAGTGATCCTGGGGGCAATGTAAACGATGCTGTCATAGTTTGCGCTCCTCCACCTGGGCACGTTTTACGATCACCAATCTGAGTCCAGACAGGATTTGAAGCGTCACTCGCATAGTAAAAGTCGATTCTGTCGTTGGATCCAGTACCCCAGCACCAAATAGTCGCAGTAATTGTCACCTCGTCACCCTCAGTCAAGTCACCATCGCCGCCAGATGCCTTGTAACAACAATCCTGTCAATAGACTCGTCACTATGATACGATCCAGCGGGACCGTCGGTACAAGTGTTCAAGGTGTTGGGTTGATTGGGTTCCGCACCATTGTTGATATTTGCTCTACCATTTAGGAGAATACCTGAGTCGCAAGACGAAGCAAAAGAGCATTTCGGAGCACCAAGCACTTCATCGTAAGAAGCTACTCCACCTGGACTTGGAGGTGGACCGTCATTGGCATCAGTAGGCATTGGAGTAGGTACTGGAGTGGGTGGTTGAGTTGGCGCTGGAGTAGGGGGAGGAGTGAAATTGGGGTTTTCCTTCACGGTGAAGATCAAATCATCGTGATCATCGTAGGAGCCAGGGGAGCAAGTGCTTGCAGAACCACCCCAACGAAAGTTGACACGGATGGACTGATTGGTGCCTTTTGGAACATCGAATGCTTGCACAATTGTTTGTGCCCCACCACCGGGGCAAGTGATTGAATCCAAAGGTTCCCAGTCTGGACTAGAGGCGTCCTTCGTGAGGTAGATATCCGCTGTGTCAGATGCACCTGAACCCCAGCACCAAAGCTTCACAGTCACATAAGCACGACCACCCTCAGTAATAAAGTCACCAGAAGGAACTGGAACTCCTGATTCAATATCACCAGCAGTGACGGTAATTTGATCGATTGATTCATCACCATGATAATTTCCTGAGTTGCCGTCGTTACACGTATTTCCGTTATTGTTGGTATTCGAACGGTTGGGTTCATTACCATTGCTGATAGTTCCCCTACCATCGAGGAGAGCTAGCGAATCACAAGAAGAACCCATATTGGCACATCTAGGAACGCCATAACTTGAATCAAAGACGGCTTCTTGTGCTACCGCACCGTCCTCCACTAGTAGGAGCTGGAGTTACAGGAGCAGTTGGTGGGGCAGTTGGCTGCAATACAAGTAAAAGATACGAACAAAATCAGTTGGTTAGAAAAAGAATCACAGCTGGACAAACAACACATTGATCTAGATACGTCGTAGCTTACCGGAGCTGTCGGAGGGTTCGTTGGAGGCGCAGTAGGAACTGGAGTTGGTGGTGCAGTCGGAGGCGCAGTAGGAACTGGAGTTGGTGGTACAGTTGGTGGTGCAGTAGGAACTGGGGTTGGTAGTGCAGTTGGTGACGCAGTTGGTGGAGGAGTGCTTCCAGTAGTAGGAGGATTCGTTGGAGGGGCAGAAGGTGGAGGAGTGCTTCCAGTAGTAGGAGGAGGGGTGCTTCCACATGTTCCGAATGTTTTCGTTTCGGAAGAAGCAAATTGTCCACCAGATGCTTTCTCAACGGTACCAAACTTTACGAGGTAACTTCCTGTACCATAGCTGCAACAAACGCCGTCACCATATGAGTCCTGATGATAATAAACACGCAGTCAATAAGTTAGCAATTGATTATTTTGAAATGGGCAAATGAACACTTGCACAAAGTAACTTACGTTGATTTTGAACTCGTACTGTCCATCATTGGCGCAGGCACTCATATCCGAATAAGGTGTGCTGCTGGTACTGTAAGGACCACCTGACATCATTTCTCCAATGGATGCATCACATTTATCAGTCAACGTCCAAGTTGTTTCACCAGGATAATTATCTGTAATGATTTGTACCTCAAATCTCTGTTGTGCGCCTGGGCAAGGAACAGTAGGGCCTGGGGTTGGTGGTGCAGTAGGTGGAGCCGGGGGTACTCCTTGATCCTTGCCGCCCAGTGCAAAATAGCTGAGCCCTTCACCTGCGGGGGGATTAGAATCACCTCCGGCAACTTCACATCCGTTTTTGAGAAGTTCATATGCGTTGCCAGCGTTGACACGGCCCCTGAGAGAGATAAATGAGTAGACGCAAATAAATGTTAGGGCTATCACGTTGCAGACGTAATGAGACAAATAATGCGATAGGACAATCTCACCAACCGTAGTATTTATCCCACCCAGCCGATCCGCTTTCAACAGAACTATTAATCATCGCATTACGAATTTGGTTGTTCGTGCAGTCAGGAAAGTGTGACCAGAGGAGAGCTGCCACACCCGCCACATGAGGACAAGCCTGTGCAATCAAAAACAGAACAGAAGCAGCAGTACAACTTTTAGAAATAGCGTTCAAAAAGACACACAACAGTAGCCAGGAAACTAGAAGAGCAAACTCACCATTGAAGTTCCTGACATAGACGTGTAGCCATTATTCTTGTGGGTGGATAAGACAGCAGATCCAGGTGCTGCTATCTCCACTTGGTCATTATACTGAGAAAAACTACTACGGGATCCTGACGACGTGAGACTCGCAACGGACACCACGGCAGGATAACTAGCCGGGTAACCCAACGCAGAATTTCCACCATTACCTGCCGCAGCAACGATAAGGACATTCGCATCATAATAATCCTCATAAGCGGCGTTAGAAGTGGCAGAGTAACCACCACCACCCAGTGACATTGAAATGACCTTTGCACCTGCCTCTACGCATGCTGCAACGGCGGCCATCACACCCGAACTAGATCCGCTGCCTGTATCTGAAAGACCCTTTCCAATGAAGAACGTGAATTTCGAAGGATCAGGATTCACACTAGTAACACCTTTACCATTGCCTCCAATAGCACCAATCGTACCCGCACAGTGAGTACCGTGGCCTGAAAGTTGATGGATGTGTTAGGAGAGTACGATCAAAAGAGGCAATGTTAAACCGTCGAGATGCATACATAATGGTCTTACCATGTCCATCGACACTCCAAAGTTGACCATATTGGTCAAAACCGTCGACACCGTGTGCTAACTCTGTGGGTAAATCTTCATGGCCTAGGTCGTAGCCTGTATCAACAACGCAGATCTTGATCGGATCCGTCATCACTGGCGTATAATCCCATACATGTGATGCATTCACCATATCAATTCCGTAAGGAGTTTGTTCGGCAAGACGGCGCCCATGTTGAGCCTCAGCATCTTCAGCGAGCTCATCGGCGGTAGCGCTGATGGCATCTTGGATCTCACGGATGTGATCTGCTGCTCCTCCACGGAGCTTCTGCTGATACTCCATCGTGTTGATATGCATCATGCCATCCTGCTCAACAGCGGTCACACCATCGATGGCACTTAGGGCCGCAATTTCAGCTTTGATGTCATCAGTTTTCGAGCTCGAGAACAGAGAAGCCGGCCGTGATGGCCCCATCTTCTTGAAGCCACCTCAACCTGCGGTCCTTTTCCGACTTGCCTTTCTTGGTTTTAGCGCCCTTCTCCTTCTTCAGAGAGTGCGTCTTGTTGAGCTTGTGGTTCTTAGATTCCTTGACCTTCTTGCCCTCACCCTTCATCTTCTCGACGCGGTTCACTACATTATCGTGGCCAGAGTCATCACGGTAGGAGACGAGGAGAGTCTGCTTACCACCGGTGGCATAGGGTTCGTAGGAAGCAATGAGGGGATCGGCATCAACAGCAGAGACTTTGCCCATGCCGATGGCAGCGGAAGCTGTGAAGGCTAAGGCGAGGGAGAGATTGAGCGTTCCTTTGGAGAGAAACATCGTGGTATGCAGTTACTTATCAGTGGTGATAAATGGATGGTTGCGTGAACTTTTGGATCTTGATAGGTTGTTTTTCTATCTTATTTATGTGCTCTGCTGCTTCTGCTGTGTTTCAGCAGCGGCCGCATCTGCAGGGTACAATAGGGTGATTCACGATTGATGAGAAAAAATCTTTTGCTTGCTTCTGTTGTTGTGACTTCGTGAATGACTCGTGAATGACTTCGTGAATAACAAAACAGAGACAGAGAACAAATCCGTTTGACTGACCTGTATGCATGTTCGTTTGGGCGGTGAGTCTATAAAACGCATACGAATCGACCGATAGACTCGATAACCCATCTACATACACGTGCCACCTCGGACCTACTCCTGGCGTAGCACCTTGAGTCCTACTGAAGCTACTAGAGGATTCGTCGATTCACTATTACAGCGAATCTACGAATGTTTAGAATTCGGAAAATGGCGGGACCTCACTTTGAAAGCTTCGAACCACCTACCTACTAACTGTCTCCTCTTCTTTGTTCTCCTCGATCACCAATCCAATGGTATCAAATCGACCAGAGCAATAGCTACCGAATCTTCGTTCGCCATTTTTCTTTTCGTTCGCCTTGCCTCGTGCAAACGTCAGACAATCGCCTTCGTGAAACGTCAAACAAAATCGCCTCAGTGCAAACGTCGACAATTGCCTCAGTGCAACGTCAAACCAAAGTCGCCATCAGTGATGTCAAATAAATTTTGCCCCCGCCCCTATAGTGCAAACGTCCAAACTCGCCTTCAGTGCAATGCAAACGTCAAACTCGCCTCAGTGCAATGTCAAAATAAATCTTGCCTTAGTGCAAACGTCAAACTCGCCTTAGTGGCAATGTCCAACAAAACTCGGCCTCAGTGCAATCTTGACTAATCGCCTCAGTGCTAACGTCCAATAAACTCGCCTAGTGCAAACGTCAAACTCGCCTCAGTGCAATGTCAAATAAATTTTGCCTTAGTGCAAACGTCAAACTCGCCTTAGGCAATGTCCAACAAAATTTGCTTAGTGCAAACGTCAAACTGCCTCAGTGCAATGTCAAATAAATCTTGCCTTAGTGCAAAACGTCAAACTCGCCTTAGTGGCAATGTGTCCAAGCAAAACTCGCCTCAGTGCAATCTTGGGACTAATCGCCTCAGTGCTAACGTCCAATAAACTCGCCTAGTGGCAATCTTGACGAATCGCCCTCAGTGCTAACGTCCAACAAAACTCGCCTCAGTGCAATCTTGACTAATCGCCTCAGTGCTAACGTCCAACAAAACAACTCGCCTCAGTGCAAATCTTGACGAATTCGCCTCCAGTGCTAAGTCGCAATAACTCGCCTAGTGCAATCTTGACGAATCGCCTCAGTGCTAACAGTCCAATATAAACTCGCCTCAGTGCAATCTTGACTAATCGTGTCCAATAAACTCGCCTAGTGCAAA